>JAHREE010143125.1:0-13450 GCA_033628505.1 Tringa tobata | reverse complement strand
GAGATCCTCCCTCTGAAAGCCCGTGGGGTGGCCTCGGGCCTCTGCGTTGTTGTGAGCTGGCTGACAGCCTTCACCCTGACCCAGTTCTTCCTCCGAGTCGTGGTGGGTACTGCCCCAAGAGGGTGTCCATGAGCCCCTCCTCAGACCCTCTCTGCACCAACTCATGTCTGCTTTCTCTCCCGCTTCCCAGGAAGCCTTCGGCCTTGAGGTGCCCTTCCTATTCTTCGCTGTCATCTGCGCCGGGAACATCTTATTCACAGGCTGCTGTGTTCCAGAAACCAAAGGCAGGGCTCTAGAACAGATCGAGGCCTTCTTCAGGACTGGCCGAAGGTCGTTCATGAGGTAGGAGCTGTCATTTGCCAGCCGCACTGGGACACCTGTCCACGTGCTCAAGGGCAAGAAAGAACACAGTTGTGCTGCTGGAGGCTGGAGCTCTCTCCAAAGACAAAGGGAGAGGAACAGGCAGCAGTGACCATCTTGCTTTGGATGTAGATGTTGCCAACTGGAACTTTACCTTCTCTTCTCATCATTCAACACTACCTGTTGCTCTCTGGGCAACATGTCAACCTGAGGTATAGGACCAGGTAACCAGCAGCAGGCTGGAGATAAAGATGTTCTGGAAAACGGAACATGTGGCTGTGGACAAAAGACCATGCGTGCCCTTTGCTCAGCAGCCACCAAAGCAGCCCAAGAGCCTGGGGGTTTGGCTGGAACAGAGTTAACAGCTGTAGCTGTTTTGGCAAAAGTTCATCATGTAGTTGCAAAAATAAAACAGTTTTGCCTTCAACTGCAAGATGTTGCCTTTATTGCAGAGAAGGGAGCTGCAGGCAGGTAGGCCAGGAGAGGCAGACTAGGACTGTGACAAGGGGACCACAGCAGCCTGCAGCTTTCCAGATGAGNTGGGCAACATGTCAACCTGAGGTATAGGACCAGGTAACCAGCAGCAGGCTGGAGATAAAGATGTTCTGGAAAACGGAACATGTGGCTGTGGACAAAAGACCATGCGTGCCCTTTGCTCAGCAGCCACCAAAGCAGCCCAAGAGCCTGAGGGTTTGGCTGGAACAGAGTTAACAGCTGTAGCTGTTTTGGCAAAAGTTCACCATGTAGTTGCAAAAATAAAACAGTTTTGCCTTCAACTGCAAGATGTTGCCTTTATTGCAGAGAAGGGAGCAGGCAGGTGGGCCAGGAGAGGCAGACCAGGACTGTGACAAGGGGACCACAGCAGCCTGCAGCTTTCCAGATGAGTCTCACGTACTTGGGGACTTTGAAAGAGGCAGAGCCAGATATTTTGTATAAAAAGCTGCCACATTTTTATTGCTCTAAAAACACACAGTACACTAGAAGCCTAATGAACAAGACCAAATACAGTTCACAAAGAAAATCCAGGACAAAACAAAGAACGGGAACAGACAGACATTCAGCTGTAGTGCAAGTGATTCACTGTAGGAAAGACACAGTGGGTACTGACAATACTTTGTACTGGGATGGGTCCTTCCCACCCCAGGGTTTTACTCATCCACAATGAGGAAGGTGGATGTACCCCCATCACAGTTGTGTGTGGAGCCTCCATCTCCATCACTTTGAGATTTCAACTGCATAGTTAGTAGCAACTTGCTCCTACCCCTTTCCTGTGTGTCTTGCATAATTAAGGACTTCTTTAATTTTTCTTAGAGCCTAACCCAGGTAAAACACAGCTGCAGGAGGTGATTACGGCTGGGTGGAACAAGTGGCCTTGCTGAGTATTATATCCAACCTAACTCCTCCCAAAAGGGCAGCAGGACAAAGGCTGAGCTGGGAGGCGATTTGCCCAAGCTCCTGAAATGCACTTGGCAGCCCGAGGGCTGGTGGAGATGGTGGTGTCCTCCCATTCCTGGAACATTCAGCCTGCAGTGACAAGGAAGCATTGGGTAACATAGCATATTTGACCCAGATCTCAAGATATGCTACCTACTATTGAGATCCCCTGCCGCAGGAGATGAGAGAAATCACCTAAGAGAAGATGTGCTTTATCAGAGGATTAATGTAAAGCAGCCTGGGACAGAGGAAGAGAGATGGGCCAAAATCAAAACCACAGAGAAAATTCAGTATTAGACCTAACCTTTGCAGCTGAGACCCATTTCCAGAAAGATGTTCGGCTCTGGCTGGAATATGACTATTTCTAAGCATGGCCTGATTACAAGAGGTCTCAAGAGCCTCTGGTTTCCACTGACCTTTTGAAGATCAGGATCTCTGGCAGCCCTGTGCTAGAGCATTCTCTTTCTCACATGGCTATGAACCAGGTCTTGATATCTTCACTTCAGTGAATCCCTTCCCTGAAGACAAAAAAAATGACGAAGATGAATTGAGCTTCCCAGGGCCCAGCCTAAGGAGGAAATGCCCAAATATGAAACGAGGTTGGACTCTTCAGGTCCTGTGAGAATCTCATTGGAGAAGTATTGTCTGAGTGACCTCCTTCAATATAGAAAGTCTGAGCATTTTTGCTACAACATTTAGTGTCTGAGAAATCACAGTGGCTCTTTCCAGAGGTAGAATGGTCTTTTTATTCACTGCACACACAGAGAATCGATTGGTGTTACAAAATAAGTTCCTGCCCAGAGCAGCGAGGTCTGGGTACGCAGCAGAAAGTGAGCTTCTGCTCTTCTCTTCACACCCAACGGACAGCCCCAGGGGACAGCAGAGCCAATATGCACAAGTGCCATCAGCTTCATGGCTGAGTGGGACAGGGAAGAGTTCCACGCTGTGTGAGTGCACGTGGGTAAGATGTGTGCAGCTCACGTAGATGTGTAACAGTCCATTGCTAAGAGCACACGTCCTGCCAGTACCCAAGTGTCTTTCCACACTCACCAATGACTCACTNGCTCTTTCCAGAGGTAGAATGGTCTTTTTATTCACTGCACACACAGAGAATCGATTGGTGTTACAAAATAAGTTCCTGCCCAGAGCAGCGAGGTCTGGGAACGCAGCAGAAAGTGAGCTTCTGCTCTTCTCTTCACACCCAACGGACAGCCCCAGGGGACAGCAGAGCCAATATGCACAAGTGCCATCAGCTTCATGGCTGAGTGGGACAGGGAAGAGTTCCACGCTGTGTGAGTGCACGTGGATAAGATGTGTGCAGCTCACATAGATGTGTAACAGTCCATTGCTAAGAGCACATGTCCTGCCAGTACCCAAGTGTCTTTCCACACTCACCAATGACTCACTGTAGTCACTGCATCACCTGCTCTTGAGTCCTCATGTAACAAAACTTCTGTCCCATCGTCTCCCAAGAGGCCTTTCCAAGACCCGACAAGCAGAACCTCTTCTACAGAGACCCCGTAATAGCCATCCAGCCTGGATGCCATCCACAGGGATTGGGTTGAGCCTGTAAATTCTCTAGAGCAGGGCTTTGAAATCATTTATCCTTACACAGCTCCAAGCACCCTGATGGTGCCTCTAAACACAATTAATAACCACCATGCACTGTGAATGGGCAATATTAACTACTGTGATGCTACTCTAAAGGTCTTTTCTATCTCTACAAAAACAGTGCCTTGCCCACACAGAGGTGAGACTATCCACTGTCACTACAACTCTTAAAAGCCATGGGTGCTGTCACCAAGCCACGTCTGCAACAGTGGCAGCATCTGGCTTGGTTTCAGCTGCATCACAGCCAGCCGAAATTCCCAAGAGCTCCCACTCCAGACACACAGCTGTAGGAACCAGCAGTTTCGGAGCACAGATCTGGGACAGGTCCTGTTGCAGCAGGCATAGAGACACTGAACAGCCCCAGTGTCTTCAAACGTTGTGGCCAAAGGCTCCAGCTCAGCTCTTACAGAGGAGTCCCTGAGGCCTGTTTTCAACAGAAGTGTTGAGCTCAGAGCTGAGCTTTGCAACCTGCTAAGGGTGGCAGAGCTGGGGCAGATGGTTCACTTGCCTTGGCCCCAGTGTCAGACCCAAATGACCCCACACAAAACACAGTGTGACAGTACTGCTGGCACCCGAGGGTCTGCCGCTTGTGCCAAGGGAGCAGAGTGGATCCATCCATGTCCACGAGCCCTCCAGGAGACCTGGAGCAGTATCTGCCTGTGCCAGCCCCAGGGACTGTCCCAATGCCATAGACCCACCATCAGGTGAAGCCAGAGAGGGTCCTACCAGTTCCGTGGCTCATCACCACAGGCTTTACTCCATCACCTCTACTTTGCCTCCTGCCTCCTGTCACTAAAGCTACCGTGGAACTACTCACAGAGCAAAGCAGTCACTACCAAAGACATGCTCGTTAGCTACGTGCATCAGTCTGCAACATTCCTCTACTACACACTACTTAACTCCCCAAACCCCCCTGAAATCTAAGCAGATGTCCTGTGTGCTAGGCAGGACTCTGCACTTGAACCACCCGGAGAAGATATGTGCAGGGACACCGCTGGCGAAGAGCAGAGAGGCTTTTATCACTAAAGACTCCTGGGGGGTGTTCCTCCTGCAGCACCCCTTCTCCACAGGCAGCGTGACCCCTGCGGTCCCCTCACACACACACAAGGAAGGGCAATGCCCCAGGTATTGGGGGGGATCAGCTCAGAGCTGGGGGGCTCTGAAACGGGACAGCCTTTATTGAAACCAGCTGCATCTGGGCTGGCGGTGCCTATTCTGCACCCCTGACAGGCTGGTGTCAGAGCAATCATGGTCCAGAGGCCCGGGGGGGAAAGGGGCTTAGCACAAAGTGGCCACCCAGCATCCAGCTGTGTGCAAATAAACCCAAGCCACGTTCCTGACCGGTGTAAATCCTCACACCTCCCTGGACTCTGAGGAAGAAAGAGCAGCTAACACCAGCCGGCAGCTTAGCCCCCCGATCTCCAGGGACCGCTCTGCTCCATCCCTGCCCTGCCACCTCCTTCAGCAGGGAGGTGTCGTTCTGCTAACACAAATATGCACCGTACCTAAAGAAAGGATTATATTAGGTATTTTTCAACACTACACTGCTCAGAAGCCACAGAGTGGCTGGGGGACAGACCCCTCTGACAGAGCACTCAGCCTTCAGCAGCATTTCTCAGACCACAGCACAACCCTTCTGGTACCCCCACGATTCAGTTGGGACCACAAAGTGTTGGTGGCAGCGGGAGCTCAGCTCCCAGGGCAGGGGAGTGAGAACAGGCTGCATTTCCTCAGCCACTGCCCCCCAGAACCGCTGCCTGCCTTGGCTGCTGAGCTGAGAACAAACCTCCAGTCCAGCAGCCACAGCCCAGTTTTCCTCCCTTCTCTCTCCCAGAAGAGGGAAAAACTAAACTTTGTCAGCACACTTTGTCAATACAACTTTCCAAAGTCTGAGAAATTCTCCGATGGCTGAAATAGGATTTTACAGTATCCCAGTTAGAGCATCCCAGTTTCAGTACCCCAGTTAGAGCATCCCAGTTATACCCCAGTTATAGCAGCCTGGGCTCTCCCTGGGTTCAGAGACCCCCCACAATGAAATGAGGCAGCCCTTTGAAGGCCAGGAAACAGAGAACTCCTTCCTCCTAGGTCCAGAGAAAACAAGTCCCATGAAAGTATTTAAATAACAACAAATAAATTATTCCCCTTTTTCTTAATAATAAAAAAAAGCAATAATGTAAAATCAAATAAATTAAACCCAGAAGAAACCATGATAAGAAGAGGGGGAACTGGACTTAGTGAGCAGTTTTGTTCTGCATGACACAAAGCAAACAGAAAATATAATGCAAGAACCACTGATGGAGCCTGTAAGAAAGTGATCCATGCTGAAATGGTGCAGACTTCTCTGGGTTTGCAAAGGAAGGATATGCCATCTTCCCATACAAAACCAGCCCAGGACTGATGCAAAAAGAACAGGAGGCAAAAGAGAAAGCCAAGAGCAGGTCTCTTGCACAGGGGGATGGGTGACAGGAGCAGATGCAGGAAGTGAGAGATACCAGAGCAGAGGCCTGGCCTCACGAGAGAAGGATGCTCTTGCACATCAGTAACCTTTACACCAGCAAAAAATCCTGCTTGGCTCAAGCAATAGCATCCTTTTTCAGCTGAGGTAAAGCAAACCTTATTTCCCTTCTTCCCCAGTAAAAGAGTGAAGCTTAAGAAAAGTACCCTTATTAAGACAAAGTAATTAATTCTTATAATTCAAGTAAATTGCAGTAACTGCCTGCAGCTGTATCCAGAGGAAGAGGGGACTGTGCTTTGTAGGTACCAGGATCTGCCCCAGTGCCTCTGGCAGCTCCTCTACAGAGAGGGTTATTGTCTTTATACGTTTTTTTTCCTGGAAGTCCTTTCCCCTGCAGTGATGCCTCCGATGCCTGGCCCGACTGGACCCATATTAAAACATATTCAATGGAAGAAGACCAAGCTTAGGCATCACCATGTACTGTTAAACCCTGGATTAGTGTATTACACCTGGGAAGGGCCACACCAGAGACCGTTACTAAAAATATGTAACGTGCAGTGGCAGGTTATCCCCAAGCACGAGGCCAGTGGCTCCCTGACTCCCTCAAAACCAGTGCAGGCATGGAGCTGGGATGTCAGCTCTGCCCCTCCTCACCCTGTCTGGAGAGCAGTTCCCAAATAAGCACTGCATCCTCGGCTCGTCACTCCAAACAATGGCTACCTACTCAGGCTGGTAAAGCAGCACTCAAAGAGCCAGCACCTCTATAGCAGAAAAAAATAAAAAATAAAAAATAGGGGGACTGTGAGATATTTGGTTGAGGAGGAGAGAGGCCAACGCGCCGAGGTCTAGCTACTGGTGTGAGAAGAGGGCACAGCCCACCCCAGCCCCTGAGATTTCCAGTTGCTGCAGTGTCCAGGGAAATCATGGTGTAACGGAGAGGAGAGCGGGCAGAGGAAAGGGCAGAGTGGGTTTCCATATCTTCACCATCTCAGTGTCCAGAAGAAGTTACGCCGAGCTCGTGTGTTTCAGAGAGCCTGTCCCTCCAGAGCCCCTGTGAGCTTCTCTTCATCCATTTGCTTCTGCTGCTGGTGGATCCGGGCGTAGGAAATGGCATCTCCCCTGCAGAGAGAAGGGACAGTGTGGGGACATGAGCTCTGGGTGCCCACCATGGTGGGTAAGCGCCTGACACAGAGGTGTCCCAACCAGGGCCCAAGACTCTCCATGCCGAGGGATGCCAGGATTGAAATGAGACTTGCTGGCCCTCTCCAACCCCACCAAAGCTGCTCACCACCCCCACAGCTGGGCTCATCCGTCCAACGGCTGCAGAAAGAGGGCTGGGACCCACAGGGCAACCTAGATTGAGCTCCCAAGGAAAAGCTCAGAACTTCAGCAAACCCTAGAACCTTCCCTCCCAGGACTTTGAGATGATGGCAGGGAGATGTTCTACAGCATTTACACCTGGCAGCAGGGTTAGTACAAGAGGAAAGTGTATCCTCAAAGAGGAAGATGGGGGTGAGGGCTGGAGGTCCACCTTCCCCTTCCCTCCCCAAGCAGACAGATCTGTCTTACTTCTTGCCGAGCGCCGACATGCCATAAAGCACCCCGGTGGCAAACGCAATGGCATTCCCAAAGAGCGTGGTGAGCGTCAGGCTGAGCACGACGGGGAACACAGCCATCCTGGAAAACAGAGGCAGCCCTCAAAGCCGGGCTCTGCTCCCCACGGGATGCGGGGATGCTCCTCCAGCACAGCACTCCCACGGGCATCCCAACGCGGTTCCCGGGAAGGTTTCTCCACCACAACACCCCCCAGCAGCATCCTCACCCGCAGTAGAAAGCGGCTTTCTGCCAGGGCCGCAGCTTGTCCGCCCTCGCAGAGACGGCGTTCGCAAACTCGATAAACTGGCAGCAGAACGGGGCTTCGCACAGGAACAGGACAAAGGCATTGAGCCTCCAAGACACAGAAAACCAGAGTTAATCCTGGCCACAGTGAGCCCAGCCCCACAGAGACCAGCCACCCCCACGGCCAAACGCAGGCAGAAGGGAACTGTGGGGCTGGACCTCCTCCCTTCTTGATAAGTCCCAAACCCTGGTGCCCCAGACTTAATTTGGGTATTTACTACAACCTGGTCTAGTGGGAGGTGGTGTCCCTACCCAGGGCAGAGGGGTTGGAACTGCATGATCTTTAAGGTCCCTTCCAACCCTAACCATTCTGTAATAAAAAGGGGTAAAGACAGAATATAAATAGAATAAACCCAGCGTCTCAACCCACCTGATGGAGCAAGATCCAGCAATTCACAGACCCTGATGGACGTTTCACTCACATCCACCACCCAAGAGGGTCAGCTCTGCCCCTTGCCCAGGGGTGTCTAATTAACCAAACCTCCCTCCCAGCAGAAAAAAAGAAAAGAAACTCTGGCTCACATCATCCACACGCCGGCCGCGATGTTCAGGGGGTTGATGGTGACACAGTTCCAGAGACCAGCGAAGGCACAGGCTGGAAAGCAAAGAGGCTTTCAGTGACCATGAAGACCAACCCCATGTCCCCATGGAAGTCTGGCTGCTCCTCCAGCCCTGCCCTGCAGCGGAACCTTGCAGTCACACCAGCATGAGTTCACTCTCCTGTATTTTGGGCTGTTTTGTAGAGCAGAGGCTGCCCAGAAGAGCCTTTGCCTTGACCAGCACCTCTAGGCACTGCAGAGCAGCCTCTCCAGACCAGCAGAGGAGGGTGGGTGGAAAGGGCCTGGGGTACAGGGGAGAGGGCTTCTTCCCACCTCCTCCAGCCAGGTATCCTTTTGCTCTGAACACTTGGTGTCTCAGCGTGACACTCACACAACTATTTCACAACAGAACATTTGCTCGTATGTGGAGTCACATACATGACACCCTGGTTTTTATTTGCCAAGGAATTTGTCCCAGGATGAACAGAGAGGTCCCAGCAGGTACCCATCTCGGAGCAGCACAGGGAACGTTCAGCAAGAACACGACTCGCAGCACCAAGGCACACGGACAAACAACAAATAAAGTAGAAGTGAACGTGGTCTCTGCCACACACTGCTGGTTCTGTGCTAGAGATGGGCAGGAAAGAGCCAAGTTTGGGTCTCCGCTAATAGAAATAGAAGTGGATAAAGCAGAGCTCAAAATAGCCCCCAGCACTCCTGACTCTGTCACGCAAGGAGAGGAACCAGGCAGCAGCATCTGAGCCGAGGTGGCATGTACCTCCCTCCTGCCTCATTAAACTTGCAGAGGAAGTTGATATGCCCTTGATGCAGCCCTTTTCCTCTGCCGATACCAACCGGCTGCCGCTGCTCACCGGGAACCCGAGCCCGGCAGGGAGGGCAGCGAGTCCCGGGCTGAGGCCACAGTAAACAACACCACCCTGAGAAACTCCAGCTAAAATTATATAGCCTTAAAGGCTGTCTTGGGAATGCTTAGCAGCGTAATGAAGAGCAGCAGAGTCCACCTCTGGAGGATGAGACCAGCCTGGGCTCGGGTATTTGAGATATCTGCTCGTGCTTTGCTAAGGGGATCCCTGAGCAGCGCTGCCGTGAGCAGTCCTGACCTTCAAAAGCCTGGCACATGCTTACAAGGTTTCTTCAAAGCAGTCACTGCTGAATCCTCAAAGTTCCCTTAAAAATAGTTATCCTTATTTACCAGCCTGGGAAACAGAGCTGTAGCCTACGACAGGATCAATCTAAGGTCATCCCACAAGCAAGTGAACCCCTGACTTCAGGAAACAACCAAACAAGGTGCTTTTTAAAGGCTTCCCAGGACTATTTCACAGGACCCAAAAGCTTTCAGAGAATTCTGCAAGAACAAGTTCGGCCAACAGAGGAGAAATGCCAGAGGACGTGTTACCAGCGATGCTCCAAAGGCACTTCTCATCTTCCCATCACAGAGGGACCAGTGTCAGTGTCCCCACGCTGCAGGGGAAGCTGAGGCACTGGGGTGGGATGACCTGCTCACGGTCACAAGTGCAAACAGCTGGAGAGCTCTAAAAATCAAGGGCAAGCAGGATTGTTGGAGCAGCGGGCACAACACAGAGGTTTCCAGTTCTTCTCTGAGACCAACAAACCCTTGGATGCTGACGGGAGAGGAGCTCAGGAGAAGCATCCCAGGCTTCTGACACTTGCTCTCAGCCAGGAAAGCACACACCTGAAAATCACGTTAAGTGACTTCCAGGCACTTTATAATTAGCAGAACAGCAAAAATCAGCTGCATCTCGACCACCCCCAAAATGCAGCGAGGGCTTGAGCAGAGCCCTGCCTTGTTTAACAGCACAGGGAGTGGAGCAGACCAAGAGCTTCATGGCTACAAACCCATCCCAGCCACACAACAAACCCGGGGAGGCAGAATTCTATGATTCTATGAATATTATTTTTTTTAAGCAGGTTTTTAGCCTTGCTCTTTTTTTAATCTAGCCAACCAGGGGCTGCTTTGTCAGGGTTCTGGTTTGGTTTTGTCCTCAAACACTCCAAAACAACCCTTGAGCACTAAGTCTGAGCTAAGCAACCACCCGGGTTGCCAATGGGCTAGTGACCCAGCAAGCCTGAGCTGAGCAAGCCCATAACGTCAGCACGGGTGCCAGCCAGAGGGAAAGGAGGCAAAGGTTTATAGTCGCAGGAACACTGCACTCGGTGGTGGCTGCCAACAGCCACAGAGATAACGATTCAGTGACCTTCAGTCTCCTCTGTGGAGCAGCACATCCCACAGCAGCCTGGTACATCCTGGTCCCACACTGACAGGACCAGCTCCTGGCTCAATAGCCAAAAGGGGACAGAGCTGCCAAGCCAGAGACTTATTTTTGAAAGAAAAAAAATAAAAGAGGCCTTGCAATAGGTTTAAAATGCAGATAATGCTCCATGGCACGTAAGCTATGGAAGACGGACAGTCCTGCCATTTGTTTAACTGCTGTCCCATCTCCAATCCCTGAGGAAGCACAAATAACTGGGAGCTAAAATGGGGGGGGAAGAACACCACCCCCCACAAAGGCTCTATTCATTTCAAGCAGCTGGCCGCTGTCTTCCACACAAGCCTATTTTTGCTCCCAGAGCATTTTACAAAAGCCACAGGCTCTCCTCGTCCGATTACAAAGAGGGACACAAGGGAGAGAAGGGACTTGGCCAAGGTCACCAAACCAGCCTGTGCAAGAGAAACAGAACCCAAACCTTGTTTGTCTTCTTCCTGCTCCGGCCCCTGGACCTTTCTGGCTTAAACAAGTTGTGGGCTGCATGTGGTAGACATTGTCTGCCAGTCTCACCTCCACTAACAAAGTTTCTCTTCCTTTTCCTTCTGTAAGAATTTTTCCTTCTGTAAGAATTAATCCAGCCCTGCAGCAGGACCACAACCCCGTTACTCAAAATCCTTATAAATAATTTCTGTTCTTTCATAGCAAGCTCTGAAAATAGTGGCCTCGCTGTGTTATTAGTCACCCCGTTTCCAAACTCTCCACCTTCAACAAGGCGGTGCTGAACAAGGAGCATTTTGAAGAGGGCCATTGCCAGCACAGGGCATTGGAGGGTGGCCTCTTTCTACAGTCCCCCACTTCCCTGCTCGTAAGAGGAGTCTGTGTCTCGTGCTGCCTGACGAACCTCACGAAGGAAGACTGTCAGGGCTACAGAGCTGTCTGACTCCCCAAATCATCAGCAATCCTGTTAAGAGCCTGGCTCTTCTTCCAAAAGCTTCTTCTCCCAGACTCACCAAATACGTAAAACTCTCAGCTTTCCCTTAAAAACAAGTCATGAGTTCCCTGAGCTGTGAACAAAAACTTGGGAAAACCCAAGTATAATTCAGCTGCTTTGAAACACGAAGACAGAGGAAAAATGTCTTCAAAGACTTGGCTTTTAAGTGAGCTGCTCTGGCACGAGGTGGGCAACGCCACCAGTGTGACCCAACACCCATCCTCTCCAGCTCTTCACCCCCCATCCGCATCTCCCTCAGCTCTGCATGGCCCAAAGCCACATAAAAGGCACTGAGGGTCCTGCTACAGCCCCAGCCCATGGGAGAAAGACACTGCTACACAAACCCCCACCTGGGACCTGGGCTGAAGACACATCCCAGCTGGTCTCTTGGCCGTCTGCCGGGACCAGAAGAGTGGGGGCCTCCACGTGGCGAGGACAGTACGTTTTTTTGCCCTGTAAGAGCAGCCCTACCAAATCTTTTCCCACCTCCAGAATTTCAGCACCTAAGATGTAAAGCAAGAGCAGCATGTGTTTTACCAGCCCGGCCAAAAAGGGCTGTTACAAGCCCAAAGATACCACGGTCTACGAGGTCGGCTACAAAAATGCCCTGGGCTTGCGCAGTCAATCCCGAGGCAAGAGGCAAACATGGAAAAGGGGCAGGGAGAGAGGGGATCGGACAAAACGCTACAGCCAAGGGAATAAATCAGGGCTGACTGCACTGGCTGAGAAAGACTCTTGTTTTACTAGAAGTCGTGGACCTGAAGCAGGAGAAATTCTCCATCCTGTGCTCTGCAGGAGATCAGACTAAGCGGTCATAACAGTCCCTCCTGCTTTTAAGAGCTATTAATCTCTCCACAGAATGTAGCAAAACAGCACTACGGGACAGGCTGATTTCTGGCAAAGTTGCAAAGGCTCTTTCCCTGGGAAAATTTTTTTCAGCAGCAGGTAATTCAGAGCACAGCCAACTCGCTTTGCTGTTCGCCGGCTCCCTTCTTCTGCCTCTCCAAGACTAAACCCCTTAAAAACACACACAACACAAACCAAGTCCGTTATTCACGTTAAAAACAAACAAACAAACAAAAAAACAACAAAACAACCACAGCCAGGCCCTCTGTGATCAACACCAGGAGTAACAGGAAACATGCTCCGACACGCAGGATGGGGAAAGAAAATAAGTTGCAGGAACATACAAACACCTGACAGTCAAACAGGATGAACCAAACCCCATGGCCCCTCTCTGAGCCCCAAACCTGGCCCTGCTGAGCACCCCGAGCTCAGTGCTCCCACTAAGAGCATCATCTGGGTTATGTGCCCACAGCCCTCCCGCAGGAGCCGGGGCTCAGCTGCTGCTCCCAACACTTCCAACTGTACCCCAGGAGAAACTCGAGGAATTGTGGATCCCCCCCATAATGTCCCCTCTCCCAGGTGCCAAAGCACAGCGAAGCACATCCCTCGTGTTCCAGCAGAAACCACCCCGCTTCAGGCACGACCACGTCTCTTCCTTCTGCCCAAAACACAGCAAATCAATGTCTAGAGCAGACACAACCCCTGTAACCCCAAAGGATGGTTTTGTGTCACCACCACCCCCCACCCCCAGCACAGACCTGACCCTAACACGGGGCAGGCAGGACCCCTGACCCACGCTCCCACATGCACGAGCGGCGCCGAGGGGGAGCCTTTGGCTGCGAGGGAAGGGGATACTTACACAGGCCCCCGATGACCCCGGCAATCCTGCAGAGCCACCTGTACCACCAGGTCATGCCATCATCGGCGGAGGAAGCCGCTGGCTCAGGGGCTCCTGCTTGGAACTGCTCATCCTGAGAGCTCATGGTACCCCAGCTCCCGGAGGGTCAGGGGGGCAGCACCCCGCTCCCCACCTGAGCCCCAGCAGCGCAGGAATGCCACCACCACC
>JAHREE010143123.1:0-10853 GCA_033628505.1 Tringa tobata | reverse complement strand
CCCAGCATGCCCTGCCTTCCCCTCCTAGCTAGTATTTTAGCCACGCTCACGCTTCAGTCATGCTGTGTAAATGTGTTGCCTTGATGCATTAAGGGAGGAGGCGACTGGAGCTGCCTCAGAAGACAGTGGGTAGTTTTTCAAGATGATCCTGGCTGCCCTCTTTGCTGTAAGCAGACAGGCTTACATGATTACACTGTCAAGGCACAGTGGCCTCCTCTCTGCAGAACAAGAGGGGTCATTTTGCCAGTCAAACCGTGTTGACATCAAAACGCAGCGCAGGGACATGTGTAGGGGGCAGGCAGGGAGGGTCCAGCAACCAGCTCCTTGGGGACACCCACTCTGACAGCTCCAGCATCCGACATACCCACCCCACCAGCCAGGAAAGAGGCAACCTGACAGCCAAAGAGGAGCCCGGTGTCCCCCTAGTGCTTATAGGAACCAAACAGAACCTTCTGCACCACATTTAGGGGACATTTTCCCAGCCGGAGAGCCCAGCAGTTTGTCACCACTCAAGAGTTCAGATTTGGTCCCTCTGTTTGTGCCACGTTGACACATTCGGATGTTAGAAACATGTTAAAAATGCAAATAGAGGCAGATCCTGGAAAAGCTGAATGTCATCCCTCTATGTCTTTATTTAAAATCAAATCCAGCTTCATTTTAATGTCCTCCTTGGGCTGGGGCTTAGCAATAATTTTCACTTGTATAAATACACTCACAATGTGTGTACACATATTTCTGCTGTTCCAACAGGAAATAAAAAGTCATCAATAAAGCGTATTATTTCTACACCTACAGCAATAATGCCAGCAGCCACAGCAGGCACCAAAAAAGACCATCTCTCTGGGGGTTTGGCAGAGCACGGGTGCTGCATTTAGCCCTGTACGATGTTAGCTCTGGGAGACAGAGCATCCTGCCTGAAATAGGAACTGCAGCATCCTCGTAAGTGATGGCATCCTTGCGCCATTGTTTTCACAAAGTGCCCGGGATGGAGCACGACATGGATGTTTCAGCCGGTCCCTAAACATGAGCCCTGTGTTTCAATCAGCCAGGCAAGCCGTGCCTGGGGAGCTGTTGGAGGAGAGGGAGCAGCACGGGAGAGGATAACCCCCTGCTCCCCCCAGCTGAGCTGTACGACAGCATTTCAGCAGCCCAGGATTAACAAGCTCCCTCTCCCGCTTCGCTCGGTGGAGAATTGCAAATACCCACTTGCAGCTGACGCTCAGGCTGGTTCCTGTCCAGAAAGGGGCACCGAGGTCCTTTCGGCCTCGACGTGGGGCAACGCTTGCTCTCGGGTCTGATCTCTGGCAGGTGGCAGAGAGCTCCAGCTGCTGGCTCTCTGCTGCAGAAATAGCCCATGTGCACACTCTTTCTGTGCATTCAAATCCAAATTTCCAGGGAGGAGAGGAACAGGCTGGGTCATGCTGTCAGAGCAAAGATCAGATTTTACATCTATCAGGATCTTCTCTGGTCTCCTCCTCCTCTATACATTAAATTTTTCCCTACACTGCGTTGGTCAGTGTTGGCAGAGAGAGCAGGGAACTGGGTGGGCTCCCTGCCCTTCAGGTAGGTCTGGAGCCCCCTCCCCACCACAGCTGAGAAAGAGGATTTGTGTGTCCAGAACTCTTGAGACCCCAAACGCCTCACACTCCTGCAGACCACCTGCATGACCCAGGGTAAGTCACCTTTGGGCATGGTGTACAGATGGGCCTGGGCTCCTTGGCCCAGGCTGATATTGGTCACTGTGAAGCATTTTGGATGCCTCATTGCCCCATCTCATGAGGGCGATGCTACAGCTTTTCCCTCACTCTTCCCTCCCTTTGATTACCAGATTTTGTGTGATGTTTCATGGCAAAGAAATGCTCTTTCTGCTACACAGAATCATGGAATCGTAGAATGGTTTGGTTTGGAAGGGACCTTTAAAGGCCACCTAATCAAACCCCTTGCCATCAGCAGGGACATCTTCATCCAGACCAGGTTGCTCAGAGCTCAGTTTCCAGGGATGGGGCATCTCCCACCTCTCTGGGCAATCTGGCCCAGTGTCTCCCCATCCTCAGCATAAAAAAATCTCTTCCTTATATCTAGGCTGAATCTACCCTATATTATTTTAAAGCCATTACCCCTTGTCCTATCACTACAGGCCCTCTTTGCATCTAAAAAAGAGGGACAGAATCCTGCTCAGACTGAGACCTTGGGAACAAAGACCATTTTCTCCTGCTGATCCCTGCAGCCCCAGCAGGCCCTGATCTTCATTAGGACTCCGGCTTCTGGTGTAATTGAGTTACAGCTTAATGCACTGAATGCAGGATGCTGGACTCCAGTTCGAGTGGAATATATCGTAATGCATTAAGCATTTCTCTTCAGACAAATAACCGAAGAAGATGTGTTTCCATTATTTGTGCATGCCCTCATACTGAAATGGCAGAAGGCCTAGGAGAGGATTACATTCTTTTTTAATTCAATAAACAAATGTATAATGATATCTTCTGGGAACAATCCTGCAGAAAGGAACAGAGATTTGCCTCCCTGCTCCTAAACTCCAACTGCTGGTAAAAGACACCCAGAAAAAGGTTCTTTTTTTCTCCAGGCTTCAAGAAGAGAGCTTTATCCTCACTCTCCTCCTGCAGAGCAGCTCTGGGTTAAACCCAACAGTACCACTGACCTGGGATCCTCCATTCGGGTCCAAATGTCTTTGCTCCAAGGACGGAGCAGAAGGTTCCCATTGGAATTTGGTCCCCCACCAGCTCTGGGCAGGCTGTATTTACAGCAGAGCAGCCCATGCCTAGGATCATGAAGAGGCAATGGGGGCTGATTCCTTCACCAGGAGAATTTAATTAAGCCTGCTGCTTAAATATGCAACTCTAAACACTCTAAATATAGGTTGTGCTTTATGGAGGGAGAAGAGGCAGAGAGATCCTTTATTGAGATACAAAGCAGAGGTTTCAGCAGCACAGCCTCTGAAGCAGTGATACATCCAGCTGCCAGAGGTGTCTCTTAAACCAACTGCTTCTTGGTGGGGGGGAATAACACCATCTTCCTTGTGTCCAGTTATATTCATGAGCATCTGTCCCTTGTCTCTGCAGGAGCAGGCCTGGCTAGCCTCAGGAAAGAAAGGAAAATGTGATGCTCACATGGGAAATTGTGTGATATTTCAGTTTAAAACTCACATTCTTGGGGTCTCCTGGAGAAAAGCCACACGGCATGCTCTTGGGCTGCCCTTGCATGTTTCAAACAGGAGCTGCTGTTTAAATGGCTTTGAGGAGACTGCTGAGATCCTGTGGGGTGCTTGCAACCCCCCAGCGCTGCCTGCGAAGCACGTACAGCTGTATGACAGAGATAAGGGAATTGCAATCTCTGGGGGGGGGTTCCCACATGCTTTAAATCCTGCCAAAGACGAGAGCAACAGCATTGCCACCACTTTGAAATCCCTCCTTTCCCCTCCCAGTGCACCAGGGGCAGAGGGATGACAGCACTGCAGAGGGGAAGAGCAGCGCTGGACTCAGAGCAGATGGGCTCTTCTCTGGCAAAACCCCAGTTTTTTCCTTTACATTTTTCACCCTAATAAAATAACTCAATTCAATAGAAAACTAATTCAAAGAAATTCACCGACATTATGGAAAATGCTTAGTTGAGCACCGGGCATTACATCCATGGGATGATAACTGGCCACCAAACCCGTCTGTATTAAAACAGGGGCCATACACTTGATAACCTCATCAAAAATGTAAACTATTCAGAGAAGTCCTCCGGGAATTTCCAGCTCAAATTTATGGATGCATAAATTTATGGATGCATTACCCAGCTGAAGGGAGGTGTGAGTCTAAGGGGTTTAGGTGACTCACAAGCCCCGTGGCCAGAGCTGGGTCATCACCCTTAGGTTTCAACAGAAACTGACCTGGGCAGTGGCGTATCTGAGGTCATCAGGAGAGTCCGTGGCAGAGTACATGTTAACCTGCTACGAAGGTTTGTGCTTCCATGCAACCAGCCTGTCTCCTGAGCACAGCTGCAGCCTTCACCGATAGCTCATTTAGGAGCAGTAATTTACCCAGTGAACAACAGACAGATGTATTTTCCTTGCTGCTATGATCACACTTGTAGGTGACAGCAATAAACCAGCCGTAGTTGTATTTCAGCTGGTTGAGAATCATGAGAAAGTACCTGAAATGAAGCATTTCTGCCTCCTGTGCAAGCCTTCTAGAAAGATGTTGCAGGTAAGACAACAGCTAATTCCCCCATCTGGCAGAGCCTTGGCTGACAGACAGGCAGGACCTTTCTGAAGCACCCCATCAACAAGAAAAACTCTCTGCAGCAGTAAACTGGAGGCCAGGGCAGAGTGATGGGTTTCAGTTCATGTACAGTTTCTTCAGACTGTCGTGCTGGAGCTAGACCAACCGGTGGTATCATCACATTGACAGAAATTAATTTTATACAAAACCTTAGCTTTCCTCTGACAGGGATGGTGGCAGCAAGGATGAAGGCTGGAGCTATGCTACCTGGGTTGTATTAGGATTAGCAAACTGTGGAATAGCAATAACCCATGGTAACAGGAAAGAAAACTCCTTAGCACACTGCTGAGGTGCTGAGAGATGGCAAAGCCATCCTTCACACTCCTTGTAGCACCAAAACAGGGTCAAGGTCCCCGTCCTTACCTCCCAAGCAATCTGATTTGCAAACGCCTAAAAGATCAGCTGACATCTGGGATGATGAGTGTGGCCAACAGACGAACTCCTTGGCACCACCAGTAAAGGCAGGGATTATCTGGGAGGGAAACAAGCTTTCTCAGGGGAAGACAGGCTGAAAAACAAGCTCTCTGTCAATGTGGGACCAATGCAGACTGCCCTCGACCCCAGCCCAAGGGCAAGAGACATTGACCCAACACACCTTCTATACCCCAAAGGTAGTACAACCGCTACAGCTCAAATTAGCAGCATAAAAAGCAACCCATAAAAAAATTAAATAAAACTTTAAAATGCCTGAAGAACAGCTCTGGAGAGACTTTACACCGTCCTCACCAGGGAAAAGATGAGGAAACTTGTTATGGCACTGAAGTTGATTCTTTTTTTTTGCCTCTCACGAATAATAAATCCTGCAAAAGAATGAATTCGGGAGAGGAGCAGTTTCCCTAAAGTCTGGAGTTGTTTGCTGAACAACTGGAAGTGATAAATGGAGAAGCAGAGCACAAATTCGTGAAGCTGGAGCCATGTCCTGGCAGGGCAAGAAAAGGTTGNACCCATAAAAAAATTAAATAAAACTTTAAAATGCCTGGAGAACAGCTCTGGAGAGACTTTACACCGTCCTCACCAGGGAAAAGATGAGGAAACTTCTTATGGCACTGAAGTTGATTCTTTTTTTTTGCCTCTCACAAATAATAAATCCTGCAAAAGAATGAATTCGGGAGAGGAGCAGCTTCCCTAAAGTCTGGAGTTGTTTGCTGAACAACTGGAAGTGATAAATGGAGAAGCAGAGCACAAATTCGTGAAGCTGGAGCCATGTCCTGGCAGGGCAAGAAGAGGTTGGGGCTTAGGGCTATGATGGGCCGTGTCCACCATCACCAAGGCCAGGCCACCCCTCCCGCGGTGCACCCTCATGACCAAAGGAGTTATAAAGCAGCTGAAACAGTGACAGCTTTCAAAAGAGGGGAAGGAAACCCTCCCCGTAATCCTCCAGCTAAATCTGTTGCATCCAACCATTTTAGCAAAGGCCGTGCCCGTGCCATCTGCCAGGCTGCAGCTAAATCTGTGCCCCACACTCGCTCCTTTACTTAGTCCTCCGGGAGGATTCGGGAACTAGCAGAGGGCCGAGAGGAGAAAAACACTTCTGGTGCAAACCTGCAACTTTTCACCTTACCCCGAATGATGCTTGACGACATTTTAAAATAGATTTATCTGTGAAACCCGGCACATTCGGAGCAACATCTCGGGCAGAACAGACTCCTCCTTTCTCTCTTTCTCGACCCTTTATCTCTGCTGCCTAATGCTGCAGACAGATCTGAGCAAGCTTTGGTTGTCTCCTCCCTTTCTCAGGCTCTTGTCACATTCAGAAGAGAGATTCAGTATGTCCCCAGGGAACAACTCACCCAAAGGAAAGCGGGTGGTGGTGGCAGCCCCAGCACAGCTCCCTCCGCCTGCCAAAGCCTGCAGAGAAAACCCACGTAGAGAAATACAAGATGAGAGTCAGGAGAACTGTTCCTAGATGGTCATCACTGTGCTTTAAGAGTGGCTTTGCTCTGATGGAAGTTACAGAAAAAAAAATCAGAAAAGAAAAGCAGGGATGCCTCAGTGCTGAAAGAAGCCAGGTCTCAGCACCCAAAGGGATCAATAGTCCTCGAAGCAGGACCTGCTCAGGACTGAGAATCCAAGAGGAGGATAAAAAAGCTCAAGGCTTGTGGCTTTTGTCTGCTTGTCTTTCCTTCCCAAGCTTCACCTCTTTGAACTGTGACAGCCCAGACCCAGGTGCAAAAGCCCAGTCCAGTGAGATGCCCACAGGTGAGGCATTTGTCTGCATCATCATTAAAAGAACATTAAGTCAAAGTTTACTGCAGTTTTCTGAGTGGCTGCATGTCACAGATGACACCACTCAACCAGAGGAGCATGTCCACCCTAATAGGAGCAGTAGGAGTGTTTTAAAGGTCGTCTGCCCAGCTCATCATGAGCTAAAGGTTTTGGGTTGGAAAATGGAAAATTTGGTTCTCTGTGTTTGACTTTCTATCAATCTCACACACATCACTCATACTTAATGTCATCTATCAGAACAGGGTCATCAAACTCATAACAGCCTCGATATTACTATGGAATTTCCCTCTTCTGCTGCAAGTTCTCCCTGTGAATCCCACAGAAGGGATGAACAGTACATTTAGGCTGAAGGATCGGGTTTTCCAGCCAAAGCTTAATCTCAGTGCAGCGCGCATAAGAAATAATATCAATAAAAGTACTTTTTTCCCCCCTTACTGCATTATTGAAACAGTAGAGATCATGTTATCAAAATCGACATGACAACTCTGGCCAGAAAGTTGAGAGAGGAGAAGGAGATTAAAAGGGACAAAGTCTGGAGGCATTTCTGCTGAATTTGCTGTAAAAGATGCATCAAAGCAAATTGTGATGTGCCCACATCTTCAACACCTTTCAAATTCCACAAGGTCACAACCACCTAGACAGCCAAACGGCCATAAAAAATTTCATTTTAAAGCACAGAACAGCTTCTTAGAAAGTCTGGGTTTGCTCCTGAAGAGAACCTGTACTAGGCAATTAGTTTTATCAAGCTGAACTTCCTCTGCCTGTGTCACGCCAGGTGCTGATGGGTTCCCTGGCCTGAGTCATTGCCATGGGGTAGATAGTGCCTTGGAGGAGCTCTGAAATCACTGCTTGATAACTTCACGGCTAAACGTTCTCTCTTTGGAAAGAAAATGCAAAATGCTGCCGTTGCACAAGCAGCTGAAGCAGTGGCAGGCTTGAAGGAGGCTCAGGCACCCCCATGTCGTCCCCATGTGATGTGGGATTCTCAGCCCAGTTCTCTGCAGGACAGACACACCTCCAACCCACTGTGAACACCTACCAGCATGGTTTGGCCTCCTTGCAAGGAGCCCCTGCCCTGACCCAAAGTGTCGTGGCACACTGATCCCAGTCGAGAACAGCTGTCCCTGTCCAGAGGAGAGGACAAGGACCCCATTGCTGAAGGCAATGGTTGCACCTTCTGCTACTGCTTGCTTGAGTGATGGAAGGACTGCCATCCCAGGACACATCCCAGGGAGGTCACTGCTGCAGACCAGTCAGGGAGCAGGGATTTGGTGGCCAGTGATGAATTCTGGTGCTAACAGCAGAGAACAGATCTCAGCACGAGCATCCGAGCAGCGTGTCAAAGGCAGGGCTGCAGGCAGCTTCCAAAAGCACAGCTGAGGCACAGCACCAGGCAGACGGCAGACCCTGCCCCCACCATCTGCCTGCTCCCTGCCTCCCTGGGCCAAGCAACTTCGGCAGGAGAAACAACCCATCTTCTGCCGACCGGCACCTTGGGGTGCCAAAAGCACAGCAAGAGGCAACCGTGCACCAAGCAGAGCTGGCAACAGCTTCTGGTCCATCAGGAGCATGGAGGTCAGGGGAGCCTCCCATCCCTCAGCCTCCGCTGAGCTGACTTGTCAGAGGTGGTTACAAACTTAATTTGTCTTAACTGGGGGGAGAAAGGAGGTCAAAGACACTGTGAATTGATCTGGGTGTGGAAACATAGCTTTAATTATATCTGCAGAGGGAGCTGAAAGGCCACTAACGGTCAGCCCTGGCTCAAGCAGCTCTCCTACACTTCTAGAGCAGGTTTGGTGCTTCCAGGATCTACAAATTCAAGGGCATGTCCTAAACCCAGTGACATCAGCAGTTGTCTTCTTCAAAACATCTAAGGCTGAGGAATCTCATGGGCTCCCACTAATTTCCACACTTATCCCTTAGAAGTTGGGACTGGACGTGGGACCTGCAGCACGTGGGACATTTTCTAGTTGAGTCAAGAATCGCTGTGTCCTGTAAGGGAGATGGGAGTGGAAGAGGAAGAGGGTGGTGTGGAAACCTGCTTGGGCTACGCAGCACATCTGCAGCACAGCCAGGGATGGAGCAGGCAACTCGGCATGGATGGACTTGCCCTTCCCTTGGCATCTGCTTGTGACCATTGTTGGAGACACAGCTGGATCTATCTAGTATTGTTCCATCAATACTACCTCTTGTGCATTTCACGCAGCACATGTAAGAAGGACCCAGAGGTCAAAATACATTCAAGGGGCAGCAGAATTTGGGCCTGACGTCTATCTGCCTTTCCCCAAGGAGTTCAACCAACCAGACCCTTATTGACCCCTGTGCAGGGGACTGGTAACCCCAACCAGCATTAGCCTTATATTGAGTATATTCCTGACAAATCCCTNGCTGAAAGGCCACTAACGGTCAGCCCTGGCTCAAGCAGCTCTCCTACACTTCTGGAGCAGGTTTGGTGCTTCCAGGATCTACAAAATCAAGGGCATGTCCTAAACCCAGTGACATCAGTGGTTGTCTTCTTCAGAACATCTCAGGCTGAGGAATCCCATGGGCTCCCACTAATTTCCAAGCTGAAATCCCTTAGAAGTTGGGACTTCTAAGGGGACCTGCAGCACGTGGGACATTTTCTAGTTGAGTCAAGAATCCCTGTGTCCTGTAAGGGAGATGGGAGTGGGAGAGGAAGAGGGTGGTGTGGAAACCTGCTTGGGCTACGCAGCACATCTGCAGCACAGCCAGGGATGGAGCAGGCAACTCAGCATGGATGGACTTGCCCTTCCCTTGGCATCTGCTTGTGACCATTGCTGGAGACACAGCTGGATCTACCTAGTATTGTTCCATCAATAGTACCTCTTGTGCATTCCATGCAGCACATGTAAGAAGGACCCAGAGGTCAAAATACATTCAAGGGGCAGCAGAATTTGGGCCTGATGTCTACCTGCCTTTCCCCAAGGAGTTCAACCAACCAGACCCTTACTGACCCCTGTTCAGGGGACTGGTAACCCCAACCAGCATTAGCCTTATATTGAGTATATTCCTGACAAATCCCTGGAGCCACTGGTTTGGTCTACAAGCCTGAAACATTACTGTGGGATGCTTCATCTGTCCCACTTGGCCGCAGCTTGCTCATCACCACCAGCAACACGAAATCTCCTCCGTGTCACTCCCGTGCTGGGAGTTGTGCCCTGCCAAGTGCTCTCAAGGAAACGTAAGGCAGAAAGCTCCTGAATTTCTTTAATTTTCTCCCCTGCTCCAGACTGGACAGATTTGTGTCACACCAAAATCCAATTAAGTCAGCCAGCATCGCTAAACCCTCCAAGCTGAACTAATGGATGTCACCGTCTCGTGGAGCAACCCATCATCTCTCTCCCGCAGTTTCTCCATGGAGACCTGCTCCATGGGGTAGGACAGGGCTGCCATCAGAGCCCACGGTCCGCTTTTCTCCTCTGCTCAGGGGGAGCACAGCCAAGGATGTGCATCATCATGGGGATACTATCACTGGGGTTGACCTGGTGACCCCTGAAAAAACATTTGAAGTGAGTAATTAGCTTTGATTAAAAGCCTTTTGCTGTGGCAGAGGCTTCTAAAATTTGCCTGGAGGGGACGGAAAAAAGGGCAGAAGGAGCAGATGTTTGGATTTGCTCCTCACAGACGGGGTGGGATTTAATCCGTATTTGACTGCCTCATCCTTTTCCTGGGTCCCACGGCAACGATGCCACGGCACTGCTGGCCTGCATCCCCTGCATCCCCTGCATCCCTGCATCCCCTGCATCCCCTCCCCATCCCTCTGCACAGAGAGGCAGGCGATTGCAAACGAAGCTGCATGGGGCACCGATTACTGTGAGATAAGTACTCCCACCCTATATATGCTATTAATGCTTCCTGCATTTATAAGGGTCAATAATAGACCAAAGAGGCCAGTTGTGGAGGAGCATCCATGGACCGAGCATGGGCTGGGGCTGAGCGATGAGTCCCTCATCCTCCTCTGCTGCTGCCTGCAACAGCAGGAGGGAAACTGAGGCAGCATCTCTGTGGCTCTATGCCACCAAATCTGATGTGACATTGGCAAGCAGCTTGTCTGTAAGGCAAGGAAAACCAACCTCATGAAATACTTTCACATCTATAGTTCAAAAGAGATATTATTTTTATTATTCCCATATGCTTCCTTGTGAGGTACAGCCATTGGAGCCCTCGATATATTTCCCCGAAATACAGACAATAAAACAATAGCTGTAAAAGTTAACTGCAAATCCAATTCTGTGGTGCTGCTGGGACCATCCCTGCGAGAGGAGATAATTCAGTCATTTCCCTGCTCCTGCTCCCAAATTAAAATGAATTGATTTCTCCAAC
>JAHREE010143090.1:0-14417 GCA_033628505.1 Tringa tobata | reverse complement strand
ATGCTGTCACTTGTAGATTGGAAGCACCTCACACCCTTTGCAGCAGGGCAGCCTGTCCACACTCCTGTGCTATGGGGAGCCAGGGACAACATCTTCTGCAGTGGGACAGTCTGTAAGGAAGAAATACCTACTGCCTTCTAACTGATACTGACTGACTAACAGCAAGACAAATCCCACAACATCTACCACCTACTCTTCAACTGAGCAGTGCAAAGCTACTGAAAAAGTCACGCAATTTCTGGGGCCATGCATTTAATTTTCTTTCCTTGCTAAAGCAAAATATCACCAGATGCTTAGGATGGGATAAACCTGCATTGCAGCTGCGTAAGGTGGGAAGGAAGACCATTTTCCATTAAAATTCTGCTAGTAGGGAAGTGGAGCTCTTTGCTTCCGGATCTTAGTGGGAAGTTAGAAAAAGTAGATTATGGAGCTATCAACGTGGTGTGGAATGATGGAAGATCAAGAGAGAAGAGGTCCTGGTTTCACTTTCACTATTTGGATTAGAAGAACATTCTTCTTGCCTCCTTTTCCTGTGGGATTGATGGGTGTGATGTAGAATGTTGGGCAGCTGGGAAAGACCAGCCCTGCGTTAGGAAGTCAGAATAGTCTCAGTGCAGTTCCCAGGAGAACCCAATTTTAACCAGACGTTGAAGGGAACCACAGTTATCCCCTTGAACCTTCAGTGGGCAGTACCAGGTATGTTGTTAAGGAGGCTCCACAAATACTGAGGTATCCCTGCTCTGTGGGGCAGCCTCCAGAGAAAAACATCCCCTTAGGGCTACGAGGTGTGCTGCCTGGGCTCCCAGCCACTGGCTACCTCCTGATGAAGAGCTGCTAAGAAAACTCAAGTGGTTATACATGATCTGTGCTGAAAATTGCATGATGTTCCACCACCTCTGTGAAAGAGGCTAGTAGTTCTGCAAAAGCTACTACATCACTTCATGGAGACATTTCCTATTGCTGAAATATACTTGAATTAAATGAATTTCTGAATAAAAAATTATCTGGAGAATTTAATGGATGGCACCAGGGTCAAAGTTTGGCATTCTGAATTCTCTTCTTTTTGCTTTTTAATAAAAGCATGAATGAAAACATAGTTCACTTCCATCCTCTTTTGTGACTCTTGTTCTACCCACAAAAATTTTAGTGTGATTATCATCACCATCAAAAAATGTTTTTCCACATATTAAAACCAATTCTTTTTTGTTTGTTTCTCTTAATATCTGAAGTGGAATGTGAGTGCAGACAGATAACACCTTAGTCATGTATTGTTTTGTTTGACTGCTTTGGAGAAAAGCAGTTTACTTTATGGCATTTATCTTGTATTAAAGAGTGAATGCTAACTTTATTTATTTTGTTTTCTTTTGTTTTGCAGGTGAGGTGTCTTAGCTGCATTCCATAAAAGCACTTAAGATGGATTGCTGGAAATGCATCTACAGTTTGGAATGTCTTGGAAACAAAATATTTAGCAACAAAAAAGAAAAAATTATTTTTATCTGCACCAAGGAATATTTTGAAGGCAGAAATTGTTGACAAACTGTATAGTGAGATGTGCAGTTTGCACTGCTTTGGGGACAAGGACAGTTCTGCTTTTGGACATCACACGGCACAAAAAAATCCCTGAAAGGGCGCTTTACTGGAATGTAAAATAAGTAAAAATCAAACTCTCAGTTTGCTTCCATCATTGTTTTAATTTTTTTTCAAGGATTCATCAATCACCCTCAGCCTCTGAGCAAATCCAATAAGGCATCTTTAGCACATGCAGTGTTTCTAGCGCTTGCAAAATTGTGAGGTGGGTGTTTTTCATCCTGGAGTACAGTTCCTGAGTCCTGAAGTTGGAGCTGTGCAGGGAAAACCTGGAGGGTGCTCAGAGACTGCTAATTTAAGTCCATCTTCAGGGACCTGTTCATTAACCCATGCGGGTCCGAGTACTTCACNAAATTATTTTTATCTGCACCAAGGAATATTTTGAAGGCAGAAATTGTTAACAAACTGTATAGTGAGATGTGCAGTTTGCACTGCTTTGGGGGGAAAGGACAGTTCTGCTTTTGGACATCACACGGCACAAAAAAATCCCTGAAAGGGTGCTTTACTGGAATGTAAAATAAGTAAAAATCAAACTCTCAGTTTGCTTCCATCATTGTTTTAATTTTTTTTCAAGGATTCATCAATCACCCCCAGCCTCTGAGCAAATCCAATAAGGCACTTTTAGCACATGCAGTGTTTCTAGCGCTTGCAAAATTGTGAGGTGGGTGTTTTTCATCCTGGAGTACAGTTCCTGAGTCCTGAAGTCGGAGCTGTGCAGGGAAAACCTGGAGGGTGCTCAGAGACTGCTAATTTAAGTCCATCTTCAGGGACCTGTTCATTAACCCATGCGGGTCCGAGTACTTCACAGGGTTCTTCAAGTCGGAGCAAATGGAAGATTAAAAAGGTTCAAAATACCCTTGAGATGCACATACAACCACTGCACCAAAATAGTTATTTTGCTTGCTTACTTACCAACTTATTTATTTATTTATTTATTTCAGGTGGGATTTAACAGTAACTTTTACTTGGGCCCTTTCATGATTTACCTGTTGTGCTGTGTACCGAAAATACCACTCTTCTATCAAATCCCTATTCCCTTCCTTTCTTGCTTGGTTGCTTTCAGCACCATGGGCCCCAGTGGACAAATCAGTTAAAGACATTGTTTCATTCTGAACATATATAAACTCCAGAAACAGGCTAATTTACAGCCAGTCACAATTTTGAAATGGAAATCAACAAAGTCATGACCAGTACCTAAAGCATGATTTTTCTATTTTCTAATATTTATGAATTATACCTTAGAATTTAAAAAAAATTGTTTCTATGAAATGTGCTTATGTATATTTCATTCTTTAAAGGTTTCTTAGAGAACTATGTTCATCTTTTCTATGAAATTATTGTTTTTTCAAAACTTCTTGCTTTATCATTGCATTTCTTATGCTCAGCAATAATATTATAGCTTTATATATTTTTCAATGAAAGCCCCCTTGACAGTTTCAACTCACCTGTATTTTTATTGCTAGCTTACATTAATTTTTCAAGTGTAGAGTGTAGCTTTTTAGAAATCCTGTAGATCCTTTTCAGACAAAATCTTTGTTGAAATTGCATGAAACAAAGATTAGAAACCTGAGGTGTGAGATTAGCTCTGCACATGTGTGTAACACAGCCTCCATCATTTTTCATGCCATGTCCTGCTGGCTATTCAGAGCCATTTTCCCACCAATACAATCTGACTTTTGATGTAATTAATGTATAGGCCTTTCCCGATTTTTGTAATAAAATAAACAGCTCATATTGGTTAAACATAACTCTTTGGTTGGACTCCCAATCTTTAAATGTTTTTAAATTCTCATTCCCAGGCCTTTCAGGAAGTTCAGCTCCTGAACTGAGCTCCTCTTTTTGATCCTGATCTATTTTAATTTGAGTATTATGGTAATGGGTAAGTTCTGTGCAGCACTATTCTGTAATGATAGGAGAATTAAAAATAGCAAAGTACTATTAATTTTAGAAAAGCTTTTTTAGGCGTTTGGGGCCACACAATATTTGATCATGGCATGTTCATCCCTGTTTGTAGTATAAATGGCTTTGAGAGCTGTGAATTTATTTCTGTGTATCACAACTGTTTTGGAAAGAGAGTCCAAAGACCTATGGTGGCAATGGTGGGATACAAGGTGCCTTTGGCACTGCATCTTCAAAGCCAGGGCAGAGCTAAACTCTGCTTGGTGCTCAATTTGGAGAAAAGGGAAGCAGCATGGACTTCCAGCTACATTTCCATCCAAGGAACTGTTGAGGGTATCAGACAAACTGCAGGTCACGGCCAGAAGAGGGAAATCTGCCCAAGGACAGCCATTTTGCTCCCCAGAGTCTTTCTGCCGACCTCTAAATGCTCCAGTTAATTGCCAACATAGTGGTGAGCAACAAATAACCCATGCTGGTTAAAAGGCTGATGAGTCTTGCTCCAACTTTAGAAGAGAGAGAAAAGCAAGGACCAAACTATGACTCTAATAATGCCTCTTCAGAGCATCTTCCATGGGAGCTCACTTAATGCTGCTTGCTTAGGAATAACTCATGGGACAAGTGAACCTGACTCCAGATTTGTAGTGGATATTGCACAACAGAAAGAAAAATTTGGACCATAAGTGTATGCATACAGTGAGAGTATTTGAGGACAAAATTAGTCCCACTTTATTTAAAAGAAATCCAGAAAACAAACATGTACGGATCTACAACACTGATCATCAGCCTACTGGGAGGATGAAGGCAATACCACCAATATGAAGCATTGTGCAATCAATTCACCATAGAACTCACTTCCATTTCTTGCCACTCCACCATACGAGTCAGCCCAAACACACTCATCTTTGTATTTCCCTTTCCATGGATATTTTCAGCTCTGTGTCGGTGAATTGAAGAGTTAATAAAATTTCACTGCTGGAAGAGGTCATTTTGCAACTAAATGCAGCAGTTCAAAGTGGGAAATGGAATGAACACCAAGGAGATGTTTAAAGAGGTGCCATTCTGGATGTACTCCTTGAAGAACATTTGCAGAATTGTTTGATTGCTTTAGAGCATGCAGGAAACAATAAACGCAACACAGAAATAGCATTGACGCTCACGGTTGCATTCAGCTCAAACGTCNAATAAACCCAACACAGAAATAGCATTGACGCTCACGGTTGCATTCAGCTCAAACGTCACCATTCCACTTGGAATTACAAATAAACCTGATACTGAATTACCTAATACCATGGAAATTTTCCTGTGTGTTTTGCATAGAAAAAAGCCCCCAAAAAGGGCACTTCCTTCAGCCTAAATATGAAGAAGGTAAGACTTGAATCTGTGTATTCATATTAAAACAACTGCAGGATTTACCAGTCTTAAGATCTGTGTTTAAACAGTAGAGAACTGCAATTTAACTATATCTCACACCAGCTAGATCTTACATTTTTGTCTTCTGACGGCTACTATAGAAGAGTAGAGTTAGAAACCATCAACATACATGTATTGTTTTTATCTAAAAGAAGCATGCTGGTGTAACTGGCTTTGCATGTCAGTGTGTGGGCTCCAGTGCCTACCACTCAAGCACAACATTCACCTCAGCTTCTAAGTAACAGCATGCAACGTACAGAATTCAATATTTGGCCTGATTATTCTTGGAAGAGCAAGAAATCATAGATATCTAACTGCATTGGAATTGACTGTGCTGCTGGAAGAAGTGTGGTCTTTTTGTCTGTCTTGTTGCCATCAATGGGTACCAATCAAATCAGATAATCTAAATAGCAGCAGAAAAAAAAAAAAAAAGTAGATGCTAGTTCTTTTCTTTTTTTTATTTAATATCTCCAGTTAATAAAATTCTTTAATTGTTCCTTGGCAGTCTTCTTCATTTCCCACCACACTAATAAAACCAGTAAATTACAAGCTCTGTTTTTCCTGCACCCTTTGTGGTGCTGCATGGATGCTACACTTTGAACTCAACAAACATATTCTGCAGGATGAGTAATGGAGGGAGGTAAATTCAATAAAAAGAAGAAAACAGAAACACAAACCAACTTCAAAAAGGACTATTAAAAAAAGTAGCTGATGTGATTTTTTCCCCCCATGTTTCTCTTGATTAGGTTTTGGTTTTGAAAGCTTAAGAGGTCTCTGTGCAACTCACTTTTGTCTCCTGCTTGATCTTGCAGCGAGACCACGGCATCTGTGGTACTTTGAAGGTTTTGCTAGAGAAACAGTGAATGCTGATATTTGAACTGGAGAGGAGTCACTAAGCCCTGTCCTCCTCCACTCCCCCAAAATCACAGATAAATTTGTTCAGCCAGCTGTCTGGTACCTCAACGTGAATTCCATCAACATTGGTGACTTATAGACAAGTAACTGAACCTAAATCCTCCCTAACCTGCCCTTTTCCTACAATAGCTGTAAATTTGCCCTTTCAACATGACTGCTGGCCATGAAAACTGTTTTCAGCCAAGTAATGACTGAAAACCAAACCCAAATGCAACTCTTTTGCTGGTGAGTATATCTTTCTTTCCCCTGAGCAGTGAATAAACCCTTCCCTTTGTTTTTTGTCGTGCTACTACTATACATACAGAACAGTTTCAAGCCACCTTTTGCGTCCCTGGTGACACTTGAACCCGCTTTGTGCCTTAGGAACATGACAGCAACTTCCACCGAGTCATATCCAAGGTTCATCTGGCCTTTTATCATGTCTCCAACCAAGGCCAATACCAGCTATTTAGGACATACCGTAAAATTTCAGAAATAACCTCCATCAGTCTGTGCTGATCCTACTACCCATGAACCGATCTAATGTATTTTAACTATTGTATCAGTTTTTTCACTCTGGTCCTTGATTCTCCAGTGTTTTGTCAATTTGTACTCCTCCGGGATGTTCCAGCTCTTATGCCTTCTTTACGCTTCTGTGTAGCAGTGTTAACCCAACTGAAACTCCCTTTGGGATGCTGATACCATTAGATGTCATGTGCTCTCTTGTGAAAAGGTTTGGATCTGATGAGGCAACATCCTCCAAATCTCCTTCCTCTGCTCCCAAAACCCTGAGTGAAAAAGGAAAGTTGGGAAAATTAACAGCATTTATAACTGTAATTCAGCACTGAAACAATAACTTTATTTTCACTTTGACAGTTATCTCCATGAAGAGTAGAAGTCACCTGTTTTGCAGTCAGAATGAGAGGTTTTGGCAGTCAACTTGCATTTTGTAAGTCACTGCTGAAGCCACAAGGCAAGAGAATAATACATCATGCTAGTGAGGGCAGTGAGTTCAGAACAGAAATACCTGGAATGACCTTAAAGATGCTAGCCCAGGGTTTGACACCAATGAGCCCAACACAGATTAATCTACCCATCGAAGAAAGAAACTATTCTATATTTAGCTCCATGACATCACGATGCCACAGGAAGAGATCTATGAGCAGCAAACCAGCACTGTAGCACCAGCTCACTGATCAGGGGCTGAAGTGAATGTGTGTTTAGGGAATTGGACCCACATGTAGCCATCAGCCTGAGCACAGGGCTTTCATAAGGGATGTTTACGGTTAAGGACAGACAGTTCCACGTCCCAGGATTTCCTTAAACACCCAGCAAGGTAAAAAAGAAAAAAAAAAAAAAAAAGTTCAGTGTTGTCCTATAACTGATTCTACATCTTCACCAGAAATAAGCAAGCACATCCCAGAACAGCACGTCTCTTCTTCTTTGATCCAAATCATGAGTTGTCCAGATAAGTAAATATTTCCTTTTTATTATTCATTCCAGCTGAATGGACTGCTCACCTGGCCACATAAATGTCTTCAAGTGGGTAAAAGCCACTTAGCTATGTATCACATACTTTGGAAGGGAAAATGAAGGAAATTCCAGGAATATTGTAGAGGCAGAGGTTATGCTTCTACGGTTATCAGTTTAAAGAAGATAGTTTCTGTTTGGTTTTGCATTATATCACCAGGCATCTGTATGTGTGTGTGTGCACATGTAGGTATTAATAAAAGGTAAGTTGATACACAAGAGCACACACGCCAGGAAAAGCATGTGTGCATATTTACTTATGTGCTTATGTTACATAAACTCAGTTTTTCAGAACTGGAAATAAAGAAGTTATGCATCCTTTTTTAATTGTAGTCAGTGCAATCACCCCTCATTTGCATGTGCAGTTTGGCAGAGATAGTTGATGGAGTTTAGACCTTTATGCTGGGATTAATCTCTACTAATTTGGGTTACCTAACAGTAAGGCATTATCAGTTAGAGAGAGGCACCTCCGGAAATCAGACTTCAAAGTGGGATCACTTATTATCTGGATGTTACACAAACACCTTAACATCTTGCCTAAATTCGTTCTCTTACTTCAAGATAGTTAAAGTTAGAGGAAACAAATCTTTTTGCCACCTACTTGATTGCTGTCAGACAGCTCAGGAAGACCATCTGAGTATGCAGATAACTGGACAGAAAATAAAGTAGAAAGCAGGGTAATATCACTTGTGCTCTGGTAAAAACATATTAGAGAAGTGAAGAATCCCAGCAGAGATGGATTTCCAGACTACTATAACATGCATGTGTTGTAAGGTTGCACATGATATGTGTTTTCAAAACCATAGAATCATAGAGTGGTTTGGGTTGGAAAGGACCTTAAAGATCATCCAGTTCCAACCCCCCTGCCCTGGGCAGGGACACCTCCCACCAGACCAGGTTGCTCAAAGCCCCATCCAGCCTGGCCTTGAACACCTCCAGGGATGGGGCAGCCACAGCTTCTCTGGGCAACCTGTTCCAGACTCTCACCACCCTCACAGTAAAGAGTTTCTTCCTGAGATCTCATCTAAGTCTTCCCTCTTTCAGTTTAAAACCATTACCCCTTGTCCTATTGTTTAACTCCCTGATCAAGAGTCCCTCCCCATCTCTCCTGTAGGCCCCTTTAAGTACTGGAAATATCTGCATTCAATCCCAGCTTTCCTTTACATGCTTTTATTGCCACGCCCATATCAGATAAGAGCTAGTTTTTGGTTTGCAGATAAAGAGGTTTGCAGATAAAAATGCCACTGTTGGTTTTAATGGGCATAAACATCAAAACACTAACCCACACAAATGACTGGAATTGTTAAAATGTCCCCATCGCTGTTTGGCATCTTCAGGCTGACAGTGTTTATGGAGGAACTAGGAAGGGTGTGGAGTTGTTAAAATCTTGAAGAATATTTTCCTTCACCAAGAACTACTTTATTAACAAAAATTTTGAATATTCTTATTTTAAATTAATAGTCTTGCTAATAGTGCTCAATTTATTAAAAACACACATTAGGTGGAGAAATAATTAAAATGTGCAACTCAAAGAAACAAACACCCTTCTCAACACTCTGTAAATTAAATTTTAATCATGTCCGAAAATACATGATCTTTTACCTAATGCTTTGACAGTTTTTCAGATGATTGAATCAAGAGAACATCCCAGGTCTCCCTTTCCAAATGGTGGGAAAGCAAATGCTAACCTGCTGTGACAAAAACTAGTCCTGCACATCAACAACATGACCCTTTGTTATATTCACCAAGAAAACTTCAATTCCAAAGCTGTTGATCCTGGTCTTTTTATAAACACTCCACATACAACACAAAACAAAAATAGCTAGGCCATTACCTCATTCATCAATGATCTTTTCAGAGACACATTATTTAAAGTATCTCACCCATGGAAGATAATTCTGTATTTACAATCATGTGTATTGTTACATAGAAATTGAAAAAAGATTTCTTCTTTACCTAGGTATTTAAACTGTGCTCATCAGTGTGGGATTACCCTTAATGACTTCAGGAGGGTTAGCTCAAATAAGAGGGAAGAATGGAGTTTTGTCTGGTTTGTTCACAGTCATTTCTGAAAGTTAGGGAGCAAAACAACGTGCAAACATGATTTGCACAAAACAGCAGAATTACGGCTTTGCTCATCTTTGGAAATTATTGCCCGGGTGGTGCTGCACCTGTCTATATAACTGAGGACACATTCCATGGCCTTTGCAAAAATCTAACATAAAAGACAATAGGAAATAAAAACTCTCGTTTCACATGGAGTTGTGCATATAACTATCTTCAGTCTTTATGAGAATATTCATTGTTATTTGTAGGGTTTATCTTGAAAAGCATTATTTGAGGCCTTTTTATGAATTTTATTTTTCTTTTTCTGCTGGAAACAAACAAATGGGAAATGTTTTAGCTGTACATGCTGTATCATTGCGGAGAGCGGCCGAAGGAACCACGAACACGTAAAACAGCTGTGCCCTATTAGCAATCTGTCAGATGGTTGCGAGCAATATATTGCCAGTCACTTTGAACAAATGCCCACACCCTCGATTCTTCACAGCAGAGTCTTGCACGCCCATTTTATCAGCAGATGTGTTATTGTAATCACACACAATGCAGCCATTCAGGAGAAAAAGAAAAAAGGGGAAAAAAAGAAAAGAAAACAAAACAAAAACCCAACAGAAATATCATCTTTTTAGTTGGAATGGACTAGCAAAATCCACTTCCATAATGATAATGTTTTTACATGGATCCATGGAAACATTTGAGGAGGGATGTCTTTCCAAGATGACTTGCCCAGGTACAGTGGTAGGAGAGACATTTAGTTTTGGAGATGGCAAATTGAAGCTGGGAGGTCCTTGTTTTCTCCTGCTGAGTGTGATGGTCTCCCTTCTGGATTTAAGCTGAAGTGCAGGGAGATGAATCCCACTTTGGACCTGTTGGCAACCATGCTCCAGAGTCAGGTACAGTTGGCCACTGAGGACAAGGGGCCTGGGCAGCACCAGACCATCTGCAGGGAGGGAGGAGCTGGTCACTCCGGGCTGCCCTCACCATCAACATGCACCTTCAGACCATGATTCAAATGGTCTATTTTAGATGCCTATCTTTGCAATGGGAAGAATTATTGCCGAGAATTACACCCATGTTTGGCCAAATGATCCCCACCCCTGGTTCCCCTCTGGCCGAGGTGGCATCCGATGGGTTGTGAATCTAAAGCCATCTATAAAGTCCCACATTTTTCAGTACAATTAAATGTTTCATACTTTAAGGACTGTGTGTTGCATACCAGCTGTGGTTCAAGCTGTGGTCTTGGTCATTTAGCTGCAGATTTCAGTGGAACTCTTGCATCAAACCCCCAGCTTTCCTCCCCTAAAGTAATTCAGTGATTGAATGCCTTTAAACCAGCTAGAGATAGCAACTTCCACAACAGCGTCGGTTCAATTCTCACCTGGCATCCATGGTGGAGAATGGGACTATCTTTGTTACTAATGCATATTAAAAATTATATATATACTTGTCACTATGAGTACATGACAGACAACTTCATGTATCTATTTTGCTTTTATGCTAAACTGTAATGTTTCATAAGGGGTGAGGAAAAAGCGTGGGGATTACCTGTTGATTCTCGAGTACTCATGCGCTGCCCATCAGTGTTACAATACCCCTAAAAAGTAGCTAAGTATTCAAAACCAGGCACTTAATTAATTAACTAACTGCAAACTTTTTTTTGTTGATGTTTTCAGACTTTCAATCTGCTAGTGGGACTCCGTTCTCTGGCGCATTTTTATTCCATGTGAGAGACTTATTTTACCTTGTTTTCTGACAACACTGGAAATATATTTATATAAATGAAGAAAGCTGGTTCAGTCGATGGCATTTCAAACAAGGAAGCAGAGGCTGTACTTTGGAGCTGTACATAAACATAATTTGAAGTAAGTAACAATGAACTAAACCGTATTTACACAAACATTTGTAATAACAGCTCACAAGCTTCATGGAACGTTTTATTCCTATTAGCTCAATTGCACAATTGGTTTGTCACTTGGTATCTTACCCAACCTATACATCTTCCTGCTAGGTGGGAAATCTAGTCCTTTTTGCCATCATCCATCACACTAAGCACACATCTCCTGCTGCCGTACTGGGGGAGGAGTAAAATCTAAGGAAACTTTAAAACACTTTATTATTTTTTAATTCTACACTGCAGCACATTAAAATTAAAATGAAAAGCCTGGCACCTTATATTACTTGATGAGCTTTACAGAAATTGTCATAATTGTGTGTGGGTTTTTTAATGACTGCTTCTTGTAAAATACCTTTTGGTAGCACAAGATCAAAGCAAAGCAGAGATGTCTGCTACAAGATGATAATTCAGGTAAACACACTCAATGGTAAAAATGCAAATGTTGAAATGTGATTGACTTTGCTTCTATTTAATGTTTATTTTCCCTGCCAAAGCAACGACAAGTTCAAACTAATTCCAGACCTGCTATACAATAAATCGAAACTACTAGAAGTCAACTCGTTTCCTTTTTTTTTTTTTTTAATTTATCCTAGATCTCACATGGTAAAACACTGCTCAAAGGTTTCATCTAGTCAGCTTTCTACTGTGCTCCGGGAAGGTGAGAGTGAGCTAAAAACAAATTAGCCCAGCTATAAATATTTTTAAATAAATATTTATTTATAAATAATTCTGTCATCAATTAAAATTGTATAAGAACATACCATCCCTATTTCTTTCATGCCAGCAGCTCTGACTTCAGCGCGCACTGCACACCCCTTGATTGTGATCCACCCTCAGAATTAAACTTTTTAAATCAGTAAAAAGTTTTTCTCTGCCAGGCTTTGTACCTGGAAGGTGTTGGAGGGAGGGTGGCACCTGTAGCCCTTGCACAAAGCTGGGGGGTGTCCCCTGCCTCTGCTGGCTTCACAGACAAATTTAAGGCAGTATGTGCCACAGGACTCGGTGTCACCCAGAAACGGGGCTGGGAGGAGCACAAGTAATGCCCATAAAATGCTTCAGCATCATTTACTCAATTTCACACCATCCTTTTTTCTCCTGCCATGCATATAGGGCTACTGCAGAGCATCTCCCTTTGGGAGAATTCTGGAGTTATCTCTCAAAGGTCTTATTTTATTTCTAAGGAGGCATGGCTGAAACTGGGTCCTCTGGATTAGGCCCAGTGCTGTAAAACCCAAATAAACCCACTGTAGCCCACAGGTGCCTTGTGTGGGTGCAACATCTTCAGGTGGCATCTTCCACAAAGCCTACATGAAATATAAAGCAATAATAAAGCTACAATTAATTACCATTAATCATGATAACCCTGTTTATTCAGACATCACGGATGACTAGTGCCACTGCCAGATTAAAGCTTCCCCTGCAGAAAGCTGCTTGCTATTTACTGTATTTGCCTGTCACCCCTGTTCCCTTCTCCTACTTCAGAGGAATATTAATAATCCCTCCAAAACAGGATCCTCTCCGGATGAGAACGTGTTAGCGCAGGGAAGTGTCAAATAGCCTAATTCAGGCACTTTCAGAAAACAGACATAAAATTGAGACCGTAATAGTATAAACGGAGAGATGAAATTACACTCCAGCAGAGGAAGGGAGAAATCGAGGGAGACGGAGGCAGAGTTACAGACAGCTTGACATCCATTACACATCTATAGTGAAACTCTCTCACGTGCAATGGGAAACACACATCTACCCACAGCATCACACAAAACATCACACTCATTTTCATTTAGAGGGACCACAGCACCAGCAGGGACTGTGACCATCGCTTTGCCCTCCCACGGCGCAGTGCTGGGTGTCACGGGTGGAAATATCTGACAGGGTCATGATTTGGCAGCGATTTAAAATTTATTAGTGACTCGAGGTAGATCAAGAGTTAAGTTTTAGCAGCACTTAATCATTAAATGATTTAAGGCTTTACAAGGTGATCCAACAAAATAATTGAATGGTAACTTGGTTACGGATTAGAAGATGGCAAGGCTCCCACTATAAGGTTGTTCCTACTCTAAGGTTATTCTAAATCAATACATATATGGGTAGGCATGAACACATGAGCACACAACACTTGAGGGGTTGCACACACACCTATTCCTGAGATTTAATTACTAGAACTAAAGGTCCCTTCACAACGGGTGACTCCAGTAAGTTGACAGGTGCCCCTTTTACACGTGCATGGACAAACATATGGATCCGGTAACATATAAGAATACCCACACTTGTGAGAGCTAATGTGTGGATAGAGAGGTGGATGAAGGGGAGCTTGGCCTATAGTTAAAATTTTCCTCTTTGAGTCTAGAGCAAATATTCACAACGCATTGGTGTTCCTCAGTGGGCAGTAACTGGGACTCGGTGGGGAGTTGACTCCCTCTGGCCTTCCAGTCCTCAAGGTGTTCACCTGAGCCAAATCCCAACGCAGGGGAGATGCTGGTCACAGCCCCTGAGAGCCAGGAGACCTCAAAGAGTCTCGTTAGAATCACTACTTTTAGGGCCTGAGATAGTTGACTTTCGTCAGGTATTTTTCCACTCGGATGATGGAATGCTCTGGTACTTTCCATCAGTTGTGCAAGTCCAGAATTTGCAGACCTATCACCTCCCTTTGGGCCATGACCCAGGTGCAGATGCTGTCGGGGGCTGAGAGTCCTCAGTGGTGGGGGGAAGCAGGAGCCAGGCACCCTGAGGGACTGCCTTAACTTACGGTCCTTTATCTCTCCCATTTCATGCCTGACATGCCCAAGGTTGGTATGTGGCCCAGGTATGGGCAATCCCACCAAGTGGCCAAAAGGTGGGAGAGGTTGCACCACCACACTGAGCAATCAGGAAGATCGGCCCACAAACACAGCTTTTTGAGGTGGGAGGGGCTGGATTTGTTTATTTGTCAGGTTTTTTTGGGTAATTTCACTGACCTGGTGCAATCCTATGAACGACTGTATTAGTGCAAGGAAGAGGATGGTGAGCTGCGAGATGAAACTTTGTAAGCTGGCTTGGCTGTCGGAGAGGAGATGATGGAGCAGGAGAGAGGGATGAATTGATGTCCAGGACTATGAAACAGCAAGCAGAGGGAAAAGGATGCTGGAGGAAGACACTAACT
>JAHREE010143083.1:0-14738 GCA_033628505.1 Tringa tobata | reverse complement strand
GAGGGTGGTCCTTCCCCGCAGGGCTGGGGGCTCTTCCAGTTCAGCTCCACCAAACCAGAGAGATTTGTTACCTTCTCTGCTCTGGCCCCGCTATGGCTGCAGCGCTTTGATTTTCTGGCTGAAATGACCTGCAATGCAGAGGCTGGTTTGCTCCAGCGATCCTTCTTCCCGGCTCCGTAATCCTCCGGTCCCCCCCGGGGGGAACGCCTGGAGGAGGAAACTGCTTGGCACAGTGAGCACGTCAGCGTTTTCCTCCCTGCATTTTTTTTAGCGCCTCGTTTGCTGCATTCCCTGACTTCAGTTAAGTTTTTCTTGCCTTTTATCCCTCACTTTCTCCAGCCTCTCCCCGTGCCTCGAGCCGAGGTCTCCGTATCCCCGTGCTCACCCATCGGAGAGCCGGCCGGAGGCAGGATGGAAGGTGGGGAAGAACTGTCCTCCCTCCCGTCGGTTTGATGTAGGGCAGCAGATCTGCAAAAGGAGAAAATGTGGGGAGAGGGGACTCCCCACGGCAGCAGGATCTCCCCTCCTGAGCTTCCCGGGAGGCTCCGTAGAAGGAAAAGCTGATCAGGGTACATTTCCTGCTCCTCCTGCCTCAGCCGTGCTGGGATTTGTGGGTTATTAATTAGAGGGACTTCGCTGGAAAAACGAGGAGGAAAAAAGCACAGAGCAGCCAGTCCTCCAGGTCATGTGCAAAAAAGCAAAAGAGCCTTTCTTTGGAGAAGAGGGTGTGGTTTTTCTTCTCCTTTTTTTATAGAATCGTGGAATGGTTTGGGTTGGAAGGGACCTTTAAAGGTCATCTACTCCAACCCCCCTTAATTTTACTATCAACAGCGAGAGAAACTTGTACTACATGGGAAGGAGAACTCCCCCACGTGCCTGCATTTCCTTTAGTATTTCCATGAAACAAACAATAAGAAACTCCAGTGCAATGAATTTGTCGAGTCTCAGACCTTCTGCTGAGTCTCAGTCTCATGATCCTTTTAGAAAATCCAAGAGCTGTCAGAGGAAACACCAACTCCAACGGTGACAGCGATGGTCCTGCACTGACTCCTCCAGAAATCAACATTTCTATCTCTGTGTTGTTCCTCCTCCGGCTTCTCTAAATATCTCTCTGGCGAGACCCCACCTGGAGCACCGTGTCCAACTCTGGAGTCCTCAGCACAGGAGAGACATGGACCTGTTGGAGAGGGGCCAGAGGAGGCCACGGAGATGCTGGGAGGGCTGGAGCCCCTCTGCTGGGAGGACAGGCTGAGAGAGTTGGGGGGGTTCAGCCTGGAGAAGAGAAGGCTCCGGGGAGACCTTGGAGCCCCTTCCAGTCCCTCAAGGGGGTTGCTCCAGGAAAGCTGGGGAGGGACTCTTGATGAGGGAGGGGAGCCATAGGCCAATGGAAGACAAGTGACATCACTGGTGGATTTGGGGATTAACATCATTTATAAGAGGTGAAGAAACCCACAAGACCACAAGCAAAGAGGTTTGTGTGTGATGCAGCCAGAAAAGGAGAGATGCAAGGAGCTAAAAGAAAAGGACAAAGCGGTCAAAAGAGCAACTAATTTTTGGAGGAGCGCGTAAAAAACAGGGAAGATGGGATTTCTCAAAGGCAGAGGCTGCGGGAAGGAAATAAAACAGGGAAACTCAAAATATAACATAATAATAAGGAAATCAAACAGGGAAACCCAGAACATAACCTAATAATAAGGAAATTCAACAGGTAAACCCATAAAGGGATCCCAAAGCCGCAGAGGTTGGGGATGCAGTGGAAACGCTCCTCACGCAACGAGGCAAATCAACCCCATCAAAGGGCAATCACGCCGTGGAGTCATTATCAATCACTCTCTCCCTCTCTTTCTTTACACAATTAGCCTAATTGCATAAAGGATATTAAGCAATTATTTCGATAAGTGGAGCTTTCTTAGTGGTTCTCCATTTTTGGCATAATTTTGCTGCTCATATAAATACCACCTTAAAGCCATATTTAAAGATATTTAAGTACGTGCACCCGTGTTTTCCTGGAGATTCAAATCTCTGTGTAAAAGCATAAACTATAAAAATATTACCCGAGAAAAATTCACATTTTTATCCCCAAAGGCCAGGTTCTCCTCCCGTCCCAGATTTACGCCCGGTTTCGCCAAGGGGCGAGGCTCTATCGAGGCAAGGTCCCGGATTTGGTTCCACTTTTTTTATTATTCAACTTTTTATACATAATAAATACAAACTTTTTACAGCCAATATAAAGAAAGCATTGGCAGCGATGCTTTCAGTGTACTGACGCTGTACACGATGATACGTCGAATACATGCCCTGTATGAAGAAATCATAGTTAAAAAGGAGGCATATTTTTACAACTTTTCTTCCTTTTTTTTGCCTCTTTTTTTTTTCTTTTTAAATAAAATTAGCAGCTCTTACAGAAAATATTTTAAAATACAACTAAAAGAGACTTTAAATAACACTTTCGGAAGTTTTGAAAGTCCGGGTATGAAGGACACAAGAAAAACTGGCCAAAAAAACGTGAACGTTATGGCAACTCTTGCTTTTCTCCTGCATTGGGAAGCTTTCAAAATTTTTGCGAAAACAGTTAAATCTTTTTTTTTTTTAAAAAAAACTTATCTTTTTTTAATTTTTTTTTTATTTTTTAAACTTAAGAATAAGTTCGATAAACACATAAAAAAAGACCTCGAACAGATCAACAGGACGAGAGGTGCAAAAGAATGAAAAATAAGGAAAAGGCTTCACTCGGGACAGTCAGCGGTTTCGGAACTGATCCGGGAATTATTTGCTTCCAACGGTTCCCGTCCTCGGTGCGAGATCCCCCCTCCCTGGGAAAGGAGATTGGCAAACACGGACGTCTGGGAGACCCAGCCTGGGGTGGGATTTACAAGGATGTGCAAAGTTTATGATAAAATCTTGGTAGATGATTTTTTTTTTGTGTGTGTTTGTGTATAAATGCAGCCTCAAAAAATAGCCCTTGTTGGTAAACTAAAGGTAGAAAACTTACTGGCTTAGAAAAAAACACATGAAGACAGAAGAGAGCGTTTCACAGAAGCCATGGAACAGCTCAAAAATCCTCCTGATGCTTTCGAACCGAAGCTTTGATCTGCTGGGAGATTGCTGAAAATAATTTTGTAAGCGCACCTCAAGAAAAACCTCTTTTCATCCAGTTTTTCCTTCTCCTCTGACCGTTTCCAAGTGACAGCTCCCAATTCCCTCTGCCCTTTTCTTGCAAACGACAACAACAACTAAAAATAAGAAAGCTTCCTTTTCCGAGGAATCTCCAATTGAAAAAAAATGGAAGTTTTGAAATTCTTTTCCTCTTTCTAAGAGTACTTTGAGGCCACGGTCCCGGCCCCGAAGGCTTCGCGGAAGCCGGAGCTGTTCCTTGGCTCCGGAACGGGCTTCGCACGGGAAAATGCTCCGGGACCATCCGATGCGACAACTAAATAACGCGGGTAAATACTCTAAATGTAACTTCTAACTCTAGCCTGATGTGTTGATGATGAAGATATACTGCTAACGTCGGATAATAAAGTACACGGCAATAACTGGAGTAAGAGTGACCCAAATACTTTAGAAATCAAAAAACAAACAAAAAAAAAAAACAACCAAAACCCCCAAAATCTGCTAAAACAACAAAAAAAAAGCAGCTCAATTTCCAGATCTAGACAAAAATCTCACTTATTTTTCTACCAGTTGGTTTATGCTAAGGGACAAGATGTTGCTACTAATTCAGCACCTCCAGATTAGATACTCTATTACTAAATGTACTGCATAAATATTAATACAAAGAACATTTAGTTCTGTTTAACTGTTAATTATCGAAGAGGTGTGTGCATTAACGTCATTAACGCCGTATGATCCGCATCAGTTTTCCTTATCTCTAAGACTATTTTATTTTGTTTTTTCCTGCTTCTTCCTTTCTGCAAAGGGGATTAAAGAGGAGCCAGCCTCTCCTTACACTTCTTGTTTCAGTTCCCTTTTTTTTTTCACTCCGCGAGCTCTGATTAATACCTAATCAGACAAGTTAACGCTACTTGAAGAATTGACAATCTTTTAACACATTCCTATGGCAACAGTAATATACTGTACTAACGCACGGGATGGAAATATGCTCTGACTTAAATCGCATGAACGAGGCTTTTTTTTCTCTTTTTTTTTCTCTTTTCCTCGGCCTCCGTAGAAAAATGGACCATTTTTCAGCCAAGAGAGAAACCTGCTCCGAGGCAAATCTCCGCTCGCTGTTTGGCCCGTCTTGCTTTTGTGCTAAGAGAGGAAGAATGATGTCTATAAATCAAAACGACAGCCAAAAAAAATTAAAAAGGCACAAAATATTCATGACCGACCGGGGAAGGAATCCACCGTGTCACCGCCACAGAAAACCCTCCCCCATCTCTTGCTCTATTTAAAAGTCTTCATCATGCAAAGGTGCCTAAAAACGAGATTGACCAAATACCGCGTTTGGTCTTGATTGTAGCACTACTACTCAACTAGTCCCATCGTTACACCAGAGTGATTTCCACGTCCTCGATCTTCTCTGTTGGCCGGCGATGATGCTGCGTTGGGGGTGGTGGAGCCGCTCGTACCTGAAACAGCCAGAACCAGCCCAGAACTATCAGAAAACCATCAACACTTCAGAATAAAACTGCAGCTTTGGGGCTTATACATCAAGTTGATGCAAATACACACATTGTTACTGAGATCAATAGAACTGCGGTGAGTAACCAGCTGAGTTCTGGGCTGGTAGCCTCCAATTAAGCCATCACAGAATCACAGAATGATATGGGGTTGGAAGGGACCTCTGGAGATCATCCAGTCCAACCCCCTGCCAAAGCAGGTCCACCCAGAGCAGGTCCCACAGGAACATGTCCAGGTGGGGTTGGAATGTCTCCAGAGAAGGAGACTCCACCACCTCTCTGGGCAGCCTCTGCCAGGGCTCTGCCACCCTCACAGGAAAGAAGTTCCTCCTCATGTTGAGACAGAACTTCTTATATTCAAGTTTGTGCCCATCACCTCTTGTCCTGTCCCTGGGCACCACTGGAAAAAGACTGGCCCCATCCTCCTGACACCCACCCTTGAAGGATTTATAGGTGTTGATCAGATCCCCCCTCAGCCTTCTCTTCTCCAGACTAAAAAGCCCCAAGTCCCTCAGCCTTTCCTCAGCAGAGAGATGATCTAGTCCCCTCATCATCTTTGTAGCCCATTTGTAAGTCCTTTCTCCCGTCCCAAATTCTAGTTCTAAAAGTAATGGAGAAAAGAAACCATCTCGGGTAAATGATACCTTCACCCAGTCTTCCATATCTCCATCTTCAATAACCTCCAACACCTCGTGTTCCTCTATGGTCAACTCATCTGGCTGAGAAGCCTGAGGGAAATAACGGGAAAATTAGAAAATAAAAGTGTTTTCAGGCAGTGTAAATAATATTCCCATCCAGGCTTTTATGAAAAATTACATATTTTGTAAAAAAAAAAATAAAATTTGATGATAGAGTGTGCTTTAAAACATATTAATAAGGGTTTTTCTGACGCTCACAAGACCCTTTTTGAGGCCAGAGGTCCGACGGGAGCGCCCTGGATACCACCCAGCGTGTCCAACCCTATTTAATTTCCAAGCCCTAATTACCCCGCGCTCTGCCGCTGGCTCCGGTGTGATTTACAGCCGACCCAGGGGCGGTCAATAGCCTGAATGCAGTTTGTCAGAGGAGCCGCAACTCCTCAATGGTGGTTGGAGGATCCCCACACAAAGAGGAGCTTTGTGGCTGGGACGTTGCAGGAGTCGGGGTTTCTCATCCAGCAACACAACTCCTTTTTTCACAGCTAAAGGTTCTCTATATTTAATGTGCACCATTATTGAGCCAAACGCCCACGTTCTGCCTCAAACTCCCACCCAACAGTTACATCCCTCCGTTTGTTTCTTGCGTAATTCGTTTTTTTAAGGGCTTAAAATGATATAAATCACAAACCTTATATGAATAAACAACTTTGCAGGTGAGAGGATAATTCCTAAGAGTACCAGAAGGACTAGAACTACTGTCATCAAACACATCCATACTGTCTTCAAACTCTTCACCTTCTTCCTTTTCTGCGTCGGCGTTAATCTGTTAAAATAAATTGCATTTAGCATTAGACCACCAAAGAAAAATCAGTGAAGAAAAAACAGTAGGAATGAATCCATGGATATTCTTCGGTATGTTTTTTTTTTTTTACTAACGATTATTGAACCTGGACCAAAAAAAAATGATGAATAATAATATTCAACATACGATTCTTCAATAATAACAGCAGGAAAACAAATACAACAAAGCAAATGAGTAAGAGCTGTCACCAAATTCCATCTTTGCTTTACTCAGCTGTATTTCTCCATTCTCCACTCAAGCACAAGCTGTGGGCTTTAAAAAGAACCAGAGAAGATTTTGGAAGCTCCAACTCAACTTCTGGATGCGATTTATTTTACAGATAAGTGGTGGGAGAGGGACCAATGTGCCTTGGAGGGGGGGTTTCGGAGGCAGAGCAAATAAGTTTAATGGAAACAAGAGTCACTGATGGAGAATTTATGCCACTAAAAGATTAATGTACCTGTGACCACAAGCTATAAAATGGAAATACTTAAACTTGAAAAAAAAAAAAAAAAATCAGCCTTCTAGCTGGTGTTTTCTGCACAATCGATTTGCTGCAGTTTATTATAAAAAATAGAAAATAAATTTAGAGAAAGAACGATGATTAAAAACTAGCTATAAAAGTTTAAATAAAACCCGAAGTCGAAACACCGGAAAAAATCCAAGTTTCTATAAATGTAGTTTGGGCACCAGTGACATGAGCTGTGCTTTGGCCTCGTGCCTGGATTAAATTCTGAATAAACACTTTATCTCGGGTGAAAAACAGGCAAGTCCTTCGAATCAAAGGCCACACTGTTATGTATTTGCCGCCTTCCCTTTATTCCCTCCTTTTAACTTGGGGGTGAATTTGGTATTCCTCAGGACAACTACAAGGCTGATAAATCAAGCAAAATTCAGGCTGAGGCCAAAAAGGGACTTTGCAGGCTCCCGAAGCAGGTTTATCGTTTTTGGAGTTGGATTAATTTTTATTTTAAAATTTCTAGACCACACGCTTGCAATTCATACGTGGTTTTTTTGGGGTTTTTTTCCCCATTTCCATTCACATGCAGTTTTATCCATCGCCACTTCAATGCCCTCGGGGATGTTGCGGTACCGAAATAAGGCTTTGATGTATTATCAACCAACTATAAATTATGGCAAATTCAAGGTTTCCCCCTCCAGTTTCTAACTGCCTTTTGCCGCGCACGCTCCGCGTCCTGGCAGCCATAAGGAACATCATGGAAATTAGTGGATCATGTCTAGAAAGACTCGTTGGTAAAACATCTGGTCCTGGTTTTCTAAGGCGAGGAAGAAAAATAGATTTTTAATTTTCAGCGCGTGGGCTGCTCCGACTCCTGGAACAGAATTGTTTGCAAAGCGGGCAGAGAGAGGGAAAGCAGCATCAATGATACAGAAGACTTAGCAGCTCCGGTCCAAGAGCTCATCTTTCATTGGAGCCTGGTAGAGTTTTGCAACAACAGGTATTTAGGGAGCGAAACGACAACTTGCTTCGCACGGGTTGGTGGTAGCAGATGACAATCACGTTTGAGTATGAATAAGTAACCTAATATTTAGAATCACAGATTGGTTGAGGTTGGAAGAGATCATTAAGATCATCGAGTCCATCCATCAACCCAACACTGACAAACCCACCACTGACCCACGTCCCTCAGCACCACATCTGCCCGGCTTTGAAATCCCTCCAGGGATGGTGACTCCACCACTGCCCTGGGCAGCCTCTGCCAAGGCTTCACAACCCTTTTGGTAAAGAAATTGTTCCCCATCTCCATCCTAAACCTCCCCTGACACAACTTGAGGCCGTCTCCTCTTGTCCCATGGCCTGTTCCTTGGGAGAAGAGACCAATTCCCCCTGGCTACACCCTCCTTTCAGGGAGTTGAAGAGAGCAAGGTCTCCCCTCAGCCTCCTTTTCTCCAACCTCAACACCCCCAGCTCCCTCAGAAGTTCTCCAGACCCTTCTCCTTGTGCTCCAGAGCCCTCACCAGCTCCGTTGCCGTTCTCTGGACACGCTCCAGCCCCTCAAGGTCTTTCCTGTCATGAGGGGCTCAAAATTGGACCCAGCCCTCAAGGTGGGGAATCTTTTGGAGCATGTACACTGGGAAAAAAAATATGGATTCCCTCCCGAGCTTATGCATTTCATCATCATATCAGAAAGCCACTGGAGAGGTGATGGGATATTAACTTAGAACACACAATCACATGGGGTTGGAAGGGACCTCTGGAGATCATCCAGTCCAACCCCCTGCCAGAGCAGGTCCACCCAGAGCAGGTCCCACAGGAACGTGTCCGGGGGGGTTGAATGTCTCCAGAGAAGGAGACTCCACCACCTCTCTGGGCAGCCTCTGCCAGGGCTCTGCCACCCTCACAGGAAAGAAGTTCCTCCTCGTGTTTCCTTCAGCTCATGATATCACTGCAGGAGGGGAAATAAATACGGTGATATCAAGCCATTATTACTGCTTTCTTCTTTTTAAAACGAAAATATACTGAGAGCTTTGCTGAACAGATTATATCATGACAAACACTGGCCCGAAGAGCAGCGCGGGAGCAGGGACGGCAGGTACCGGTTTCTGAACATTAATCACTGCCCACTCGTTAAGGATGAAGTGAAAGTGCTGCTTGTTATGCGCTGCAGGAATCCTAATAATTGCAGGCAGCGTAAATTCGGGAACAGTTCTAAGAATTCCATCCCCAGGCTGTCCTCATCTGGCCTGCCAAGGTCAACAGCATCTTTATTTTTCAATACGGGAGGGTACGTAAGTGTAAATGGGGAACATAAGAATCAGAGTTTAACCTCCCACACCGTGGCATCTGCTGGCTCGCCGGGGGCTACCACGGGGTTTGGCTCGGTGGCCAAGCCTTGGCACGTCTGCTGAGACGGAGAACGAGGTGCTGGGCACAATCCAACGGGCAGGACGGGAAGAAAAAAGGAGGTGGAGGAGAAGGAAAAAGGGAAAAAAAAGAATCCTTGTTAAACTCAGTCTAACAATCCTCATCTGTCTCGGCTGGAAAGGATCTGAAGTGACACTCGGAGCAAGAATTCCTGTGGGATTTGGGAAGGCTGGAGCTTGGATCTGCTTCCTCCAGCTTGAATCTCTAATTGTACTCCTAAGGATGGGAATAAAGAGACAGACTGGGCAGAGCAGGGATTTTATAACAACCTTTACTGCAAATCCCCGTCCCTGTGTTTGAGCTCCGTGTGTAATATCCTGGAAAAAACATCCCAGAAAACATCCCAGAAGAAACATCCCAACACCCTGAAGAAAACAGAGTGGAATCAGTGCTCCCTCACTCTTTTCAACTAAAGTTGCCGTAAATGAAAATATCTGCAAACCCCCAAAATATCCCCTCTCCCTCTAAGGGTTTGCCACCATTCCCAAGAAAACAATAAGGAGGCGGAAAAACACGAAGAAACATGGGAACGGGCAGGATTTCTTGTGTCCAGACACCACGAATTGGCTGAAATGGAGCTTTTGTTTCTCTTTGGTGGTCGGCGAAAGCAAAGCATCCACCAAATCATCGCTGGTGTCATGAAAAACCACATTCCCATTCCCCCTGAAAGTTTCGTTACGCAGCAGATTACATTCTGGCTGCCCAAAGCTTCTAAGATTAAAAAGAAAGCGTGAATTAAGGAATTTTAATAGTGGATGAAGACTACAGTTAGGAAAGCATCCACAGGCAGACCTAGATTTTTTAAAAGCTAGTATCCAGAGGCAAACCTAGATTTGATTTTTTTATAAAATTCGTTAAATATTATATAAACATGCACAGAAAATTAAAAATTTGAGGCAAACTGAGTAAACCTTCAGGAATTTGGAGTTGGTCACTAGGGAAGAGCAGCAGATCGGGTGGTTTTACTGCCAAAGGTGACAGCTCAGCATCGTGTACCATTTGGGGCAATTCAAAACATCACAGAATCATAGAATTAATTGTCCAGGTTGGAAGGGACCTTTTAGATCATCGAGTCCAACCATCAACCTAACTGATAAAAAACCATCACTAAACCATGTCACTAAGCTCTATGCCAACCTGACTTTGAAATCCCTCCAGGGATGGTGCCTCAACCACTGCCCTGGGCAGCCCATTCCAAGGCTTAAGAACCCTTTCTGTGTAAACATTTTTCCTAATATCCATCCTAAACCTCCCCTGGCACAACTTGAGGCCGTTTCCTCTTGTCCCATGGCCTGTTCCTTGGGAGAAGAGACCGACCCCCCCTGGCTACACCCTCCTTTCAGGCAGTTGGAGAGAGCCAGAAGGTCTCCCCTCAGCCTCCTTTTCTCCAGGCTCAACACCCCCAGCTCCCTCAGCTGCTCCTCACCAGACTTGGTCTCCAGACCCCTCACCAGCTCCGTTGCCCTTCTCTGGACACGCTCCAGCCCCTCAATGTCAAAAAAGGGGAATATCAGCTCTTTTAGCAGTTCCTGTTTTCTGAACAGGGTGGGTTCAGGCAGCTGCTCGACTCAGTGATCTCTATGGTTTTTTAAAACGTATCATTTTTCAGGAGAGGAGAGGGGAGAGAAATGAGAAATGAGTTTGCTTTTTATTCTTTCTTGAATTGAATAAAAATGTGCTTTCGTCCAAGCTTAATAGGTGAGAAATGTCTCAGGCTAATTTTGCAAACCAACTACAGACGTTACAAACACAATTACGTGTTACTGAGTACAAAATCATTACAAACCTCCCATCGATCCAAGATGGGTTTTAGTTCAATTTGGGGTTTATTGGATGAAATATTCAAAAGAGTTAGCAGGACTTCAGGCAGAGTGAGCCATCCTCAGGTAACTGAATTGAACAGTTTCCGAAGTTACCAACTCTCTGGACGAAACCATAGAATCATAGGATGTTTGGGATGGAAGGGACCTAAAGACCATCTAGTTCCAACCCCCTGCCCTGGGCAGGGACACCTTCCACCAGACCATGTTGCTCAAAGCCCTGTCCAACCAGGCCTGGAACGTTGTCAGGGATGGGGCATCTCCCACCTCTCTGGGCAACCTGGGCCAGTGTTTTCACAGAATCACAGAATGGCTTGGGTTGGAAGGGACCTTGAAGACCATCTCATTCCAAACCCCTGCCCTGGGCAGGGACACCTCCCACCAGAGCAGGTTGCTCAATGCCCCGTCCAACCTGGCCTCGAAGCCCTCCAGGGATGGGGCAGCCACAGCTTCTCTAGGCAAGAAATTCAGGAATGATCAAGTTTGTGCTCTGTTCCCATTTAATTCATTTACTGCTTTAAGTGAAACTAATTATTCACATAGAAAATGTCAAACGTTGACTGTATCTCAAATAACGGGGCAGCAACTCCCAGGTGAAGAGTGGTAACATCTACATCCCCAACAAATCCACTTGGAGCAACCATGGCAGGTTGTTGGAACTCAATGGTCTTTAATGTCCCTTCCAACTCAACCCATTCTATGATTCTATGAAATTCTTTAAGGGAACCCTCTAACCCTGCTCAAAGGAACAGACAGTCTGTTTTCCAAATCTTTCACTGATTTTTAATGAATCCAATTTTCATCTCAACTACCCAAATCAATTTGGAAAACTGCCTTTGCTTTCTTGATTGACTTTCACTGCCACCTGCAAACAAACGATTCCGGAAGAGATGGAGTCGACATTTTTCTAAACATCTGGGGAAAAAACCAACCCCAACCTTTCATCCAAACATCTCAGATCACGCCATCAACTATTAATGAAACTTCAAAGAAACGCGCACACGTTTTCCTTTCCAGGAGATGGCAAAGAAACGTTATGGCACTTATCCAAGGTCAGAAAAATCAATCTCAAGTAAACTCAGCAAAAAAACCCAGAAATCCATTTTTTTGGGGGGGGGTGGTTTCCTACATGAAATTCAGCCATGTAAATACAAGATCTTTCCGGTGAGCAACCAACCAACCCACCCAATATCATCGATCTGGTTTTTTATTGGATCTACAAGTCGGAAACCGTACCAGGTGTGAAGAGCCGTTGTTGGTCACCGAAGGCAGGCTGGCCCAGCGTTCGTTTTCCAGTTCTTCCATCACTTGGTTCATGGCGCTCTTCAGCCACGTGTCCACGGACACACCGATCTGCTTCAGCAGGTCAAGACGGGCTTCTGCTTTCAGCTTAATTATCTGCGGGAATAAACAGGCAGGAGTCAGAATTCTTCCAAGATTACATTTCGCTCCTCGCCACCCTACAAATGTGTTATTTCCTGATCCGCAAATTACGGAAATTACACAAATAGGTGGCTCCAAAAGCTGCTCCACGTGGAAACAAGGCCAGTTCTTCATTTCCTTGCCTGCGGGAACGCGGTGTGAGCCAAGAGACGGGGGATGGTTCTCTTGAGATGTAAAACTACAGGCACAGCCACTTTCACAAGCTGGTGGTTTTGAAATAACACCTATTAGTTCATGCTAATTTTCTATTCATATCTTAGAATCATAGAATGGTCAAGGTTGGAAGGAACCTTTCATCGAGTCCAACCATCAACCCAACACTGACAAACCCACCACTGACCCACGTCCCTCAGCACCACATCTGCCTGGCTTTGAAATCCCTCCAGGGATGGAGACTCCACCACTGCCCTGGGCAGCCCATTCCAAGGCTTAATAACCCTTTCTGTGTAAACATTTTTCCTAATGTCCATCCTAAACCTTCCCTGGCACAACTTGAGGCCATTTCCTCTTGTCCCATGGCCTGTTCCTTGGGAGAAGAGACCGACCCCCCCTGGCTACACCCTCCTTTCAGGGAGTTGAAGAGAGCCAGAAGGTCTCCCCTCAGCCTCCTTTTCTCCAGGCTCAACACCCCCAGCTCTCTCAGACGCTCCTCACCAGACTTGTGCTCCAGACCCCTCACCAGCTCCGTTGCCCTTCTCTGGACACACTCCAGCCCCTCAAGGTCTTTCCTGTCATGAGGGACCCAAAACTGGACCCAGCCCTCGAGGTGGGGCCTCCCCGGTGCCCAGTCCAGGGGGACGGTCACTGCCCCAGTCCTGCTGGCCACACTGTTCCTGACACAGGCCAGGATGCTGTTGGCCTTCTTGGCCACCTGGGCACGCTGCTGGCTCATATCCAGTCAGGCTGTCCACCAACACCCCCAGGTCCTTTCCCACCAGCCAGTTTTCCAACCACTACTTAACTGGTGGCTCCACTCTCTATGTTCTAGTGGTCGCTTAGTTTAGATTATTGTCAGTGTGCAAAAACTCAGACAAAACCCAGAGCTTCATGGTATTTTTAAAATTAGGCGTAATCCTGGCTGCAGATCCTGATGCCCTTTGGCTGGGGACTAAACGGGATGCGATACACAAATAAATCCGATGTGACACACACACACAAACCCAGCAACCCCCACATGAAGCTATTTTCCATCAGCATTTTCCAGAGATCACAGTGTATTTGTTATGGAAACAGTATATCTTAATAATTCCCAAATTAAACAAATAACACACTTCAACCAATGATCTCATGAGTTTTGTCTTTAGAACAGAATGAAAATTTCATTTTTCTGACAGCTGGGTTGCCTTCAGCATCCTGGCATGTTTTCTGGCCGACGGAGCCAAGGCTTTAACTAATTCACGGCAAAGCACCACCCTGATCCAAATTATTTAACAATTTCAACAGGAGGAACGGAAAGAGCAGCAAAAAGAAATTCAGAATTTCAAGAAAAGGAAAACAGAATTTCAGGAAAAGCGAAACAGAATTTCAAGAAAAGAAAAGCCGAATTTCAAGAAAAGAAAAGTAGAATTTCAAAGATCGCATCACGAAGCCGGGTGCAAACCTTGGAATAAAATCAGGGATATTTGTGTCCAGTCCAGCCCGACCATCATCATCCTGTTGCACTTGCTCATCAGAAGAATAAAAATCATGGGATTTACCAAAGGTCCCTTCAGTGAGTCACTGATGGGGGCGACACCAGAAACCCACTGAAGATTTCATCTCCGTTCTCACCCTTCCACGGGGATCAGAAGTGACTTAACTTCAGCATCGCTGCCCGTATTGCTAGATCAAGTTACCAGCAGCACTGGGAAACCAAGCAAAACCAGCAAAAATAGATGGGTCTAAGCAAAAATTAGAGAGAAATTGCTTTTTCTGTAGTGGCTGAAGCACAGTAGACCATGGAAGACTAGATGTACAGGGAATTAAACAGCCAATTGGTGCTACATAGATTTTTATCTCTCTTACAATTATCCTTACTACATACAAAATTATTTGTGTTGAAACGATACTGGTATTTTTTGTGGTTTTTGACACACTTTACTGTTATCATAAATTAACAGAATGGTTTGAGTTGGAAGGGAGACCTTAAAGATCATTGAGTTCCAACCCCCTGCCATGGGCAGAGACACCTCCCACTAGGCCAGTTGCTCAGAGCCCCATCCATCTTCCTATTAAGAAGGTCAGAAAATAAATATATAAAATATAAAATATATAAAAGACTATAACTTTCATTCAGCTGAATCTCCAAACACGGATCCATTCTCATTTTAAAACTATTTGTAAAGGTGACTTTAAGTCTGTTTCAAACACTGAAACTCCTTTGGAGAGAGATTCTTTTTAATTCCGTTTAGAAGAAATGTGATATTTTTTTTTAGAAAGTAGGTAAGTTATTAGAGTAAGATTTATATGTGAACTGTATCTTCAGAGGGGGAGAGCTGCAGGCAC
>JAHREE010143079.1:0-11274 GCA_033628505.1 Tringa tobata | reverse complement strand
GGTACAATTAAGCAGCAGGTGACTGGACACAAGCCCAGTAACTTCAACCCATGCTTTGATTCAGCAAACTGCTTCAAGGTGGCCTCCATCTTCAGCCTCAGGTGTCAGCTCACCTCTCAAGAGTTGGAGACGTCACTATATGAGAGCTTTGCTTTATGAGAGCATCTGTTTTGGTGACATCCCTAGTCCAGCTTTTGCGACACGCGGATCCTGTTGAAAGTGCAATGGGAAGCTTCTGAAACCAGTACTTTAGTCCTGGTAACTGAATCAGTCAGGGCACGCCTCACGTTGTCCTGTGCTGATGGGATCCCATCTGTCCTGCTTTGTTATTGGCACGGAAAGATGACGTGGTAGAGCTGCTTCCAGAAGTGTGCACCCAGACTTGGAGCTTGGGTTACAATCTGCTGGTGCTATTAAGCCAATTTAAGTTACTGCTGCCACGGAGGGGGGGGTCATTTCCATCACTTGACTGGATCTCAGGTGTTTGCCCGTGCTGGGCCTGGCCACCACGTGGCCTGTGGGCGAGTTGGTTTAGCTCTGTGTGAATCTCCTTGGAGGAAGCTGGCTGAACTCACCGATGACACGGTGGTAATGCCTCTTTCCCTGACATCTGTGAGTAAACTGGGCTTAAAACGTGTCCTTTCATTCTAACAATTAGCTAAGGGATTTGTTACAGCAATGTGTAAGCAAGGAGCGGCCTGCTAATGGCACTTGGGAGAGGGCAGGTGTGATGACAAGCAGTAGAGGCCTTGGAGGAGGTGACACCTAGATACCAGGCTAGAATTAGAGGGTGTTGGGACACCCAGTTTGGGGCGCAGCAGGAACCAGTTTAAAGCCGGGTTTCACCCTGTGTGATCTGTCCTTCCCTGTCCTGTGGGGTGTTTCAAATAGAGTTTAAATAACCCAGGAGATGTGGATGTGGGTAAAGGAGGAAAAATGGTGGTTTCTAAGGGCCAGGGTGAGCCAGTTGAGAGGTAAATGGCACCAATGAGAGTTTTGGAGCATCTGGCTGAGCGTAAGCTCCTGCTGCACCTGGTTTTGTAGGTCAGAAGGTCCATTACCTGGGGCTGCTTCCTGGGAAGCCTTAACTACAGGTGACTTTACACTATAGTTTTAAAACTATGCAAACCCACCCAGTTTGAAGTCACCTCTAATGCGTGCTTCCCCTGTAGTTTAAAGTCACCCACTGCCTACTTTTACCGGGAAGCTCTAATGGTTGAAAGCTATGTCTGCATTTTCTAGAACTTTTATAAATATTTGAAGCTCGGAGAAACAGACTGAAACCTTCTCCTCAACAAGGTGTTATTAGTGTTTGTGTCAACTCAGTGCTGTGTTTAAACAAAGAAAACAAACAAGCAAAAAAGCCACGTGCCCCCTCAGCCCTCCGCAGACACTGAACATGGCAAAAGAATAGCTGTTTGGTTGTTTGCTTTGGTTTTTTTTTAATTTTTGCAAGTACCTGCAAAACCCTCAGACCTGCAAAGCTGATGTTGGTGGCATGTCAAACAAACTCAAATCTGGTGGGTTTTTTTTTTTTGCCTTTTGAATGTTGAGCTGCTCAATAAAATTGTGCAAATAAGCTTAAACTTTTCCATTAGGAAGAATATTTATACATCTTAGGCACTCCTTTTGGTTAATATCTGATATATTTCTCTGTAAATAAGCTGCGTTTGTCCGATGAAAGGTAAAGGCCAATTATAGATCACTGAGTTTGAAACAACCGAAGTTTTTAGGTTTGCTTTTTGTTACTGAAACTTAACGTCCATACAAGTTGGAGTTTTTATTAACAAATCTCTACCTGTATTTCAGTTAGGAACAGTTTATTTGCTGATCTAACCACATCTATTTGGTGGTTGCTGTTGCAGCCAAATCTGTGCCTTGACAGCCTTCGCGCTGTGTGATGTTATAAAACAGCCTAAAAATATTCAGCAGGGTCTGATATATGACCTAGGAGGAAAACAATGAACTAACGGCCCCGGTGCTGCCATTTGCTGTGTTTGAAGGGCTGCAGACCAGGAGTTAATCAAGATAATTTCTGCTGTTGATAGACGAAGCGGCTGTGGGCTGGAGGCTGCTGGCTTGAGCCTCTGCAGGACCCGCGTGTCCCCGAAGCTCTGGGCGGACGGTCAGGAATTTGGAGCCCATGAGTTTGTCAAAACATCTGTAATATGTGAGTTCTGGGGTAAGAAATCAGCGTAAGCGTATAGCAGTGAGACCCGCTATGGAGTAGTGACATGAAATATATGTATAAAAGACTCACTCTCTGCTTAAAAAACATCTGGGGCCCCGTGTAGAGGAGGGAGAAGTGCTGAGCCCTGCCAAAAATCACAGCAGAAGTTGCAGGCAGCGGGGGCAGCCCTGTGCCCATGACTTCGAGTTGGCTTTCTCAGGCAGAATAAGCCATAACTGTGAGGTTATTTTCCTGTAGGTTTACAACTTGGCACCGCATTAGGAATTTTTGCTGCCCTAGCTATGTTTGCTAATCGGTTTGTGTGTGTTTGGTCACCTCCCCCCCACACCCCACCTCCAAATGGCTCCGTGGTAGGTGTGCAAAAAGTGTGGATGAGGTCTCAAAGAGACTCAATCCCTGGTCTAACAGTCCAGAGGGGAGGGGAAAAAATCAGTATTTTCCATAAGCATGAATTAACTTTAACATGTGAAAACTTGTTTTAGGCTAGACGGTGCTGTGCACGGGCTTGTCAGGCATTTGTTCTTTTTAAGCAGGTGGTACGTATGTGGAATTGGCTGATATTTATGGTAATGCACCCAATATATGCCTCAGTAAAAGATTTGAGAGACTTAATTTCTTGAGGATTGGTGCTGTGAAAAGATTAAATTCTTTGCTCGGTACGCTGGGTAATATGAAGTTATTTTTGTTGGCCAGCGGATGAAGGATTGGACCCTTCAGTTTGCCAGAAAGTCATTTACTTCTGCTACCATTTACTAAAAACCTGTGATTGTATTTATTAATTGAGCAGCAAAAGAAGGCATTTCTCAACTACCGTGTCATGAACCTAATTCTACTGACTTATGAGACACTGTTGTATACTTTAAAACCCAGTTCTGTTGCAATTAAATTATGGTATGTTCGTTCTAATTATTACACGCTGGTTACTCAATTTATTTTGAGGTGGAGTTGTGTGCTTTCATTTGTGTGTAAACACTTGTTCTGTAACAGTAAAAATGACTGATGAATATTAACCAGAAGAGGAGAAAAAAGTTATGAAGAGCAATCATGGCTGTGGTTCAAGTGAATTCAAAACAGCTCAGAATGAAAAATTTTTGACTGGATAGCTGACTTCTTGAAATACTCGTTGGGTTTTTTTTTTTTTTAGGTTATTTCCAAATAGAACTCGTGTTTATTTGTGAATCCTACAGTGGGATTTAGGATACCAGCTGCTTTTTTAAATGATTGAAGTAATAAAGAAAAAAAAAATACTGAAGCTCCTTTTGTGTTCTTTGTGACAGTGAAAAATTAAAATTATAAGACCTGGCAGAGATTTCCCTATAGCTATTAATTAGAAAAATGCTCTGATTTGATATTTATCACACGTATCTGTATCATCTCTGCATGATTAGGCTGGAGTGAGATCAAAACAGGGAGTATCAGTTGTCTTGGTTCCCCATGTGTTACCCCGTTTGTCTGGTCTTAGTAAATTCTAAAGGTGAAAGCATTTACCAGCCCTGGGATCCCCACAGAAATGGGGCTGAGATAAGTTCTGAGTGCTGGCTGCCCTCACTGGGCTTAAAATGCTTTAGAGGGACAATTTGTTAAAACCTACTAATTCGAAATTAGTTTAATATTTTGTTCAAGTCCTCATTCCTTTGAAGAAATGTTTATATATATATATATCTATGTGGTGTTGTTTTAAAAATTGTATTAGATAAATAAATAAAAACCCCAAACCGAACTCAGAACCACCAAATCACCTCATAATCCCTTTCCTCATCCCTAAAAAAAGAAGTGAATTGTCATTTTCCCACTGTTTCTTTTACCCCCACCCACTTTTTAGAAAAAAAAATAAAAAATCTCCTTTGCTCTCTTTGGTTTTTGTTGTAAGAGTTTTATGGCAATGTCACAAGGTTTTGTGCCATAATGGAAGGGAGGCAGGGTATATGAGATTCTGTACTCAAAAATGGTTAATGACTATAAATATCATTAGACTTTTCAGGAAATTTTTATATGCTCCTTCCGTTCTCAGCTGTCTCTGTTCACGTGACATGATATTTATCACACTTACCTGTATCATCTCTGCGTGTTGTGAGGCTGGACTGAGATCAAAATGGGGAGTATCAGTTGTCTTGGTTGTTTGGTGCGTTTTGGTGCAGTTTTTCAGGCTAAAACATTTCCAGTGAAAGAGACTTTCTTCTTTGTCACAACGGAAATGTAATAAGAAAAAACATTGGGTGTAATAGGTAAATGTGATAAAATAATTTTAAAAAAAAGTAATTAAAAAATATGTCACTCTTTTCCTTATTCAACTCAGAAAAGCCAAATAAATACATTTTTTGTCATTAGTTTTTACTAGTCGTCTATCCTGACCCAACTTGTGAAAATACTAGAAATTGCAACCTGATTCCCCGGGCTCGCCGGCTCTTTGGAGAATGAATGCTTTGTGTGTGTGGCCTTGGTTGGGGCAAAAGCTCTGTTTATATTAAGTTTTCTTGTGTTTGGAAATCTCTGCAGGGTTGGCTTCCCTCTTCCTCGCTGCCTTTTCTTTCGGGTAGTACGACAAATGCTAACACCCCCAAGGAAACCCTTCATCTCCTCCCTATGTACATACATAAAGCTATAACGTATGTGCATATCTAAGTGTAAAATATGGGCAGACTGTTTCCAGGTGAAAGCGAAACCTATAATGTGTAACCACTTGGATTTCTGAATCAGTTGAGACAAAGCTTGGTAATGAAAGGGAGTGTAATTTCCCTGGGAAACACAGACTAAATAGCCGGGTGTGATGCCACGGGAGCCATAGGATGGAAAGATGATATTTTTTTTCTGGCTGAGGTGGCTGAAACCTGCCAGTGAGAAGTTGTCAAGTCAAATTACTTTTAAAATGTTGACTCGTAATATTTGTAAAACAATTCTATTAGTAGTTACTGAGTCTGGATGCTGCTAATAGCCAACCTGCTCAGCTTTTATCTGTGATAAAGTTAGTTTAGTGCTTTGATCCGTCAGCGGGAAGGTGCTGTGTTCTCTGCTGCTGTGTTACTCTCAGGGCTTTTTCCCCCTTTTTTTTTTTTAATTTTCCCCCTTTCCTTTCCTTTGAAATGCCTGCCTGGTGATTTGCTTAAATACTTACAGGGGAGCTTAACAGCTCCCTCTGAGTCATGTTGAAGGCATGAAGTGCTTCCAGGTCTGCCCTCCTTCCTGGCTGGGCTGAGGGAGCTCCTCTCCAGCCCGTGTGTCCCGGCTCTGCCCGGCAGCAGCTCTCTGCCAGCCTCGCTCTGTAGCTTGTTCTAGACACCTTGCAGTAGATAATAACACTCAACAGCTTTTTTGGGGGCGGCGGTTGTTCTCGCTGGCTCACTGAGTTTACGCTCCAAATGTTCAGTTCTTCTGGTGGTTTCTGGGTGTGTTTCTGTCAACTGTGGAACAGGGGGTTCCGTTACGTGGCGGGTGTCTGGGAAGGGCAGGGTTGTGCTCTCCTGTAGAGAGATCACACAGATGTTCTTTACGAGCACTCGGGAGAGGGGAGACCGTCCCATATTTTCAATTTGACGGAAACCATGTATTTGAGAATCCTTGGTCTGAGCTTTATGGGCTGCGCGATGAGGCTGTGAACCTGAAAGAGTAGCATTTGTGATTAATAATGGCATTTGCAGACCCTAGGAACACTGAAATAATCTGTTGGATGGCTTTGCTTGCATAGTGATGGTATCCAGATGCTAACTATAAACATCTCCCTCTGTTTGCTTTAGCATGGAAATGGGGATGACAACGAGTATTAGACAGTTTGTGTTTCAGGGAAAGAATTTTGGCTGTTCATCTCTTAGAACATCTATTCTTCACTTGTCACCTCAAAGCAACCTTAAGGCATTTATAGGCCGCTCTTATTCCATGATGTTGAAGTTAAGAGAATTAGAAAAAAATAAGCTGTTTAATGAAAGTGAACACATTAAAAAAACAAAAAAAAAACCCCCCCCGGCCCCGCACTCAGATGTGAAACATTTGCATCATGAGCCTAAACATTAAAAAAAGAATAAATTGTTAGGGCAGCCAGGAACTGAAGCAAATGCCAAAGAAAATGCTCAAATTTAGTAAGTTTATCTGTTAGGCAGTCCCTAGAGGACACAGGAAAAACTGAAACGAGGTTGGGAAATGTTTGTTTATCTCCGAAGTAACAATTTGAATCACTTTTGAGCAGCACTGATTTTGATTACCAAATAGATACTTTGTTACAGTCTGACTAAACACTGTTTCCTGGGCACTGGGTGCGCAGTGATTGCAACAGCCTGTAGTGGACAGTAGTTGTGGGGGATTTCTTGCCGTGAATGCTACTTTGAAAGTGGGAAAATATATAATATAATCTTTGATTTATGAAATATATGGGAGGCACAAGTGCACCACTTTATTTCTTGTTACGGACTCAAAATCCATATAATTATTTTTAGAGGACTTCTCCCAAAGGAAAAGCAGCTGCTCTTGTGTTTGCTGGAGGAAAAAAAAATAGATCCTGGGATCACAATTTTTTAATGAAAAGCCCCTTAAATCATTGTGATCCCAAATCTTCTTCCGTGTTACATCAGTTACTGTCGTGTGGCTGAGGACTGGTGGGCAGCCTTGCAGCCATGTAAACAGAAGAAGAGGTTTGAAGAAGAAAGTGCAATATTCAGAAGTGGCAGAAGGGTCTGTAATTCTGTCGCAAAAGTCTTGAAGTTGATGAGTTTCCTTTAGGAACCTGCCATCAATGAAGATGAGGATTTTAATCTCTCTAAGATGTGACATGTGGGTTGTAGACCAGAAGTTGAGCCCGTGCTTGTTGCTGCTCTTCAGCTTTTGGTGCTTTAGGAGTAACTGGTGTTGTGTCCCCACTGTGTTACGCCGACAGCTGTAGGTGTGGGAATTCCAAACCACTCTGCTCCTGCTCTCTGCTGACTCTTTTGCCAGATTAAACAGGAGAGAAACCCAAACCAGCGTGCTCACCTGTGGGCTGAAAACCTTCTTGCTTACGTCCTCACTCGCCAGGCTCCCACATACCAAGGTTTTGGTGACTTTCCTGATAATTCTCCAGTTGTGGGTTTGGTGGTTGGACAAGATGGTCTTAAAGGTCCCTTCCAACCTTGACAATTCTATGATTCTGTTCCTTGCTTCCCCTCAGCCTTTGTTTCGTTGGTGTGTGGACCTTTAGCTTCCAGTTCACTATATTCAAAAGGCCTCCTGGAGGAGGAATCCAGGTAGAACTGGTTTCTGTTACTTCCTAATCCTTTTCTGAGAAATTCTGCATCTGAGATGACTGTGTCTTCCTTGTCAGGGTACCCTCCCTGCCCTTCTTTTACCTTCTCTCTCACCTGCTTGTTTACTGTATCTCAACTATAGTAATCAAGGATCTGATTAAATTTACATTTCTTTGTGTAAGAATTAAGAAAGAGAAGGCTCAATATTTAAGCAAAATGGGGCCTTCTTATGTAAACAAATACTTTGGCTATGTTTGGACCCAAAGAAGTTCCTATTTCCTTACACTTCTGTGGTTCAGAACCCAATTTAAAAGAAAAAAATAAAAAAAAGGGGGAATCAGACCTCAGAATTACTCTCATCTTGGGGGAAGGGAGGAAGAGTAGAGAAAGTGTAACTATTAGGAACATTAGACTTGCACATACTGAAAATTTCTGTCTAAATAAGTTATAATTAAGAGGATTTGCCTTTAGCAGTATATAAGATAAACTACCGATGATTGTATCTTCTATGTAAATGCTCAGTAATTGATGTATAGCTCATAAATGGACCCAGTGGCTGTTTGAGGGATGTGTTTATTTGTGGCAAAATATATACATACTTCTAGGTTCCCCAGAGTATTTTTGGTTTCTTTCATTTATGATTGATCAGTTTACCTAAGACATAGAGTAGTTTGTTCTCAGACACTGTTTACAGATCCTGGCACGATGAAATGTTGTAATAGCAGGAGATGAAGTGCCTGGGAAAAGAAGATACTGTTAATGGGGAGCTGTAATCAGTGTTTGAAAACTGGCTAATGGATTGCAGAAGATAGTAGCCTAGCAGCCGGCCGGCCAGCCAGAAGGACCATGTATGAAAATGCAAATGCACAATAAAATGAAACGAAGTCAGAGCTTGGATAAATGCTCTAAAGCGTAATTCAGTTTGCTTTCCAAAAGGTTTTGCGTGGAAGACTTGGAAAATCCACTCGCTTGGGTAAGCGGGAAGGCTTCCTCCTTTAATTTCAGCTTTTAACTCGAATGTCTGTGAATAGAAACGTTAAAATAAAATTCCAAAGGCAGAGTAAGGTTAGGTTTGGGTAGGGTTGTTCGCACACTTAGCTGCACTCTGATGAGCTGCCACAGTGAGGATTTGGAAGGATCTTGGCAGTTTTATCTGTGACAGTGGTAACTCTCTAGGGAGGCTGTGGCCGTATCCGCGCTGGCGAGCCGCTTGGTGCAGAGGATGCTGGTGGCCGAGCCGAAGCCTTGTGAGAGGTGAAGCTCTGGGAACTGTCACACGTGGTGTAGCTGGGCAGGGCTACCTCAGGTTAGACCGTCTTCTCCTGGAGGCCAGATGTCTCTGCTGGGACCTCAGGGTCCGTAGTCCTCTAACTCCCAGTCCACCTTCCCTGTCAAAGGTTGGAGCACTTCAGATGTAGAGCTTCTGGTTTGCTCCTCTCTGGACGTGGTGGGGCAGTTCGTGTGCTGAGAAACCAACTAATGCTTGATCAGTGGAGACAATCAGGGCATTCACTTTTTCCTGCTGTTTTGAAACAAATTCCTACTACAGGCACACCTTATTTTAAAAAAAATATAGGACGGTAGAAAGGCTCCCAGCAAGACAATGTGTAAAAATCAGTGGGACAAAAAATTGAAGGGAAACCTGCTCTGAAAGAGTAGTGATATTTTTGAAGTAATGTCTCTTGCCCTTTTTAAAAAATCTCTGTGTTTTAGAATCATGGAATTGTCTGGGTTGGAAGGGACCTTTAGGATCATCGAGTCCAACCATCAACCTAACTCTGATAAAAACCATCACTAATCCATGTCACTAAGCACTATGTCAACCCGGCTTTTGAATACCTCCAGGGATGGTGCCTCAACTACTGCCCTGGGCAGCCCATTCCAATGTGCAATAACCCTTTCAGTGTCAAAATGTTTCCTAATATCCAATCTGAACCTCCCCTGGGGCAACTTGAGGCCGTTTCCTCTTGTCCCATGGCCTGTTCCTTGGGAGAAGAGACCGACCCCCCCTGGCTACACCCTCCTTTCAGGGAGTTGGAGAGAGCGAGAAGGTCTCCCCTCAGCCTCCTTTTCTCCAGGCTGAACACCCCCAGCTCCAAAACCTCAGTTTTGGATTTAACCATTAGCTAGTAGTTTTTTTTTTTTTTTCAAGTGGTGAGCAAATGGGAGATGAAGATGGTGAGTATATGTTAATTTGGTGATGAGAAAGTGATTATGTTTTCAAGGCTGAGAAGCAAACCTTGCAGGGAAAATTGAAAGCTTGTTTGGACAGTGAAATTAAATGCCATATTTGTACAGTGCTTTGTATTCAGTGGGAAGAGCAAAAATATGGTCTTAAAATGTCTGAGGCCAGGTATCATAGGGGCCTAAGATCTCTGGTTCTGCTTTCTTCCTCTGAGGTTCTCTTGCCCCTTACGAGATCAATATTTGAGAGACCCGAGATAATTTTGCCTCATGGTGTTCCTGTGAGGTGTTTGTGCTACACCCCTGTTTTGCAGAAGGAGGACTGCATGACCAGAGACTAGACTCTTGATCAGAAAGTCTACGATGAGGCGTTATACTTCAATTTCTTATGTTCTGACTGACATCCTAGTTCGTTACCTCTCTGTGGGGTTACCCCATCCTGAAACATGGAAGTGACATTTTCTATGAAGCAAGGGTGCACAAAATGAAACCCTGCTGAGAAAACTAGTCCTCACTGAAGACAAAGCGTTATTAGTATGTTTGCAAGTAGCGTTGATGGCAATAGCACTTATTAACAATGTCACCAGTAACTCCTCCACCTGACAATAACACCAGTAACACCTACGATGGTTTAGAGGGAATTGGTTGGTGAAAGGGACCAAATCAGTAGTTTTCCTGTGAAAAATCTCTGAAAAGAGGAAGAGAGGAGGTGTGTCGAGAAGAGCGAAGTAGAATATATTAAACTTGAAAGAGGAATATAAATCATAGGAAATTAGAATTAAAATAAGATTGACCAGAAGAGGGGGAGCCGCGTGCTAAGGCCAGCTGAGACATCTGCCCCTATGGAGATTAATATCTCACTATGTGTGAAGACTCTGATCTGGAAATGAGATTAAAACAAGAATTGACCAGAACCAGGAGATGAACCATTGCACCTTCACAGAGGTGTCCACCCCCATGGAGATTAATATCACACAGAATAACGAAAATCTGATTTGGAAAGAAGATAAACATGCATTCTCCATACCAAGGGGATGATCTTATAGCACTTGCATAGTAAATAGCCTTGACTTTCTTCCAGAGACTAATGCTCTGTTGTCAAATAGATTCTCCCAAGGCCATTGGAACATTTTTACTTTAGCAGACTTAGCAACAAAACTACTATTGAGCGTTTTATTAATGTTGCAAAGCAAATCATGGCAAGTTCACTCTTCTCATATTTAATCCTCTTTCTCACACAGTGTAAGGAATAAGCGGCTCAGGTTTCTGCTTAAGCAATGGAGGATCGATGTCATTATTGACATATCAAACAGATCTTTCTACCTCTGTCATTTCAACAGCTCCCAAAAGCACAGAGTTTCCAAAGTTAGATCTCCCTTGGGGAGGAGGGAAGCGCAAACTTTCCATAGTCTGTGTTTATCTGTTAGAAAACTCTGTAATGTGTTTTTGTATTTAACACTTAAATGCTAAAACACAACCTTTTTTTTTTAGAAAAGAAAGTGGGTGTGTGCTTATCCTTCATTTTCCTTAAACTTTATTCTAATTTATTAGGCTGAATGTGTTCCTTTGTCACTTTTCCTTAAATTCCTGCAGAAATTGACTCTGAGCCAGCTCTTACTCAAAATATTCATATTATGATTAATGTTATGGATGAATCAGGGTAGAAATACAGATCAGTTGAAAGATGCTGTG
>JAHREE010143072.1:0-12350 GCA_033628505.1 Tringa tobata | reverse complement strand
GACCGACCACCTGTCCAAAGCAAGATATTTGAAAGAAATGGTGGGTGAGAAGAAAGTATGTCAGTAGAAGTGTTCCCACCATGAGGACTCTTTAATTGCTTGTGACCCTGCTGTGGAAGAAGGTGTGGGAAAATTAATGCTCTGAGCAATATTCATCTTGCTGAGTGTTTTCCTTTCTTTCTTCGCTCGTGGTTGATGTGACCTTTTTTGGACTCCAACTGCTCGAGGAGATGTACTGCAACATGCAGAGTACATTATTATTATCTTGAACGTTCTCCAGCTTTCGTACCAAATGTTTAGTCTGCTTGGTCAGGATTAAATGCCCTTTGCTTTTGACTTCTGGAGATTTCTGGTCCAGATCGCACACCTGGCACGCTACGGCCATTTTCCTTCAAAGAGGCTCAGACGCAGTTTTCTTTGCTGAAATGCAGCCCCACAAGATAGGCTTTTATGAAAACTGCTTTTTAAAAATATTCCCAGAAATCAAACAAAAGGACAGATTGCCAAACCCTACTCTGGGAGAGATGGCAAGTCCTTTGCAGTGACACCTTGCTCCCCAGCCCTGGTCTCTTACACCAGAGGTGTGTGTGGTGGATGTGGTTATTCACATTACACCACCAGAAAAAGAGGACTCGGTCAGACGTACTGTCTTTGCTTTCATGTTTTCCAAAAGGCTCCAAAACAGGGTTTCACGGTGGCTCCAAACCCCCAGATCTGGAAAGGACTCACTATGGAAAGAGGAGCAGGCAGAAGAAGGTGGGGTGCCCCAGAGGGTTTCATGCGTAGCGTCACCTACGGTCCTAGCCTGCAGTAAGTCTCGTTAGAAAAGTTAATATGTCCTTTGAAATCAATGAAACAGAATTACTGTTGGTTTTTTTTTTCCACATGTGGCCAAAGCTCAGATAACCCGCAGTCCCTCAAAAGCACAGGCACTTGAAAATCAAGCCTTAGATAACCTATAATTTCAGGTAACCCACAACAAGACAGAGAGAGGCTGTGGGAGAAGGAGGGCAGGCTCTGTGGGAATCACGGCAGGGGACTATTAAGATGAAGAAGGCTAGATTTTGCCTCGAACATGCCTGTTTACTGTCAAATTGTGCAATCAGCTAATACATTTTAATGCCATTTGATCAACTGCTGTTCCCTGACCATTTCACCCCAATTCCGCTTATTGATTTCATGTGCACTGAGCTACTTCAGTCCTTGCCACTCAAACCACAACAAACAGTCGCTAGGTTTCAGAAGAGGACCCGTTCTCTGCGGTCCCAATTTCCCTGCAAATGACCCCCAAACTGGCTTCTGCGCATGGCCTGCCCCAGAAGGACAATCAGACAGTGGGACAGCTGCCCTGAGAGGCTGTGCAGTCTCCATCCCTGGGGGGGGGGGTTCAAGGAACAAGTCTATCAAGCCCTGAGAAGCCTGGTCTGACCTCAGAGCTGGCCCGGCTTTGAGCAGAGGTTGGACTAGAAAGCTCCTGAGGTTTCTTCCAACCTGAATCATCCTGTGATCACACGTGTCTGCGGTAACAGAGACTTGTTTGTAGACTCCATAAACAAGGAGCCTGGTTGTAGGAGGTGTCACTGAGAATAAGAAATGCAACTTTGATTATTTTATTTTTTTTTGCCTTCCCTATCTTTAAATTCTCATTAGAAATGATGAATTATTTCAGGGTTGGCATTTGTTTTTGGTTGTTTGTTTTTTTTTTTAACCCCACCCAGATATATTCATATCCACTCACCTCCGTATATATAGGAACGGAGAGCGTCTGCGCGTTTCCCTCTGTGTGTTTATCCACTAAATGCATGTTTTATAATCCTCAGTGTTTTGAGAGGCTACAGGGTAATCTGCAGCATTCGGTACTTACTCTTTTGCCCAGGAAATGCACAACAGTCACCGGCGCTCCACAGCTTGGTTGCTGGGTAAAGTGTAGCTCATTTGTATTCAGGACCCTGCCTGAAAGTGATAAGAAGCCAAATACTCCTAGGAAACAGCACAAATGAAATACAGCACGCAGGAGGCGAAGTATTTATAGAAACAAAATATCAGCATTTTCCACACATTTACACAAAGCAATTTCGGTCTTTTCATAGGAAAAAAAAAAAAAAAAAAAAAAAGAACATCTCTGGCACTCATTTACTCATTTCCCTGCAGTCATATATTTTGGCCAAAAAGCACTGACTACATAGAAAACCTTCAGGTCACAGCAAATTAAAGATCAATGACAACCTAAAATAGATGCTGTCATATTTTCACTCCTAACATGTCTTTGTAATAAGAGCATTGTTTTAGTAAGTAAATAACGTGACATTTCTGCTTGAATGGGATTTTAGCCTCCCAGCTGAACCCTGCCCGCAGATCCCCAGCCTGCTGTGAGAGAAAGAATTACGCCTGCCTTTAACTCCTTGGGCCCTCTGGGCTGATTAGCTGAAGTTCGTTAAGTGCAAGGCAGAGGCTTGATGAGCAGAGAAGCAGCTGACCACATCTTCCTTCCTGCGTGCATATCAGGATGGTGAAGCCTTGTTACCTTCAGGTGAGATTCCCACCTGCAACCCTGGGGGACAAGTCCCCCAGCCAAAGGTGCTCCAGGGCAATTTGGCCCAAATCCTAGAATGGTTTGGGTTGGAAAGGACCTTAGAGAACATCCAGTTCCAACCCCCCTGCCATGGGCAGGGACACCTCCCACCAGACCAGGTTGCTCAAAGCCCCATCCAGCCTGCCCTTGAACCCCTCCAGGGATGGGGCAGCCACAGCTTCTCTGGGCAACCTGTTCCAGTGTCTCACCACCCTCACAGGAAAGAATTTCTCCCTAATATCTAACCTAAATCTCTCCTCTTTCAGTTTAAAACCATTACCCCTCATCCTATCAGGACTAAATCCTTCAACCTTGCCCAAGGGAAGCGAGAAGAGGACTGTGGCAGCTTTTTAAAGGACTAAATCTTTGCGTCCTGCTCATGTCAAACAGCAGCGGAGGGAGAAGAAGGTCAGGCCCAGACACATCACCTGCCCATCTCGCACTTGCCCACCCGTCGTGCCCTCCCCGTGGGTGCCAGTGCCACCGGGCACAGCAGCTAAGCCACTGCCCTGGTCACCTGGCTGATGGAGCAGCCTGCCCTCTGTCTTTGGAGGAACAGGCAGGAAGAGAGAACCATTTTTAAAACTTAGGTGGTTGATTCTTATGTCTAAGAGTGACATTTTTTGACTCTGATTTTGTTACGTGTACTCACAGAATCACATGGGGTTGGAAGGGACCTCTGGAGATCATCTCCTCAGCCCTCCTTGTGTGTGTGGCTCATAGAGCCTTATGAGTAGGACTAAGCCCATGCAACAACACTTATGGACTAGAGCAAAAATTCGTCATTCCACAGTAAAATAATACAATATAGAACAATTTTTGCAGGAAGCTCAGAAAATAAGCACCTATTCAGCTAATTCCAAATAGTATTCCCATTTGGCTCATGATGTGAGTAACGGTTGGGTGACACCACCAGCTGTACCTTCTGCTGTCATCCCTTGGCTGGAACAATGGTTTTCTATTTGTGGATTTCGGGGGTGGGGATTTGGGAATGCGTGAAAAATACATGATAAAATCCCAGCTAAAGTGTGAATTTATTTTTTGTTGCTGGAATTTTTCATTAGGGACACTGAGAAACAGGAAAAGCAAGAGACAGTGTTGGAACCGTCTAATACAAATTGAAGAAATAAAAGAGTGAATAAAAGAAAGCATCTGAGCTGGGAAACAGCAGAAAGGCATAAAAATGTCTTTTTTTTTTTTTTTCTGCCATAGCCTACGCCAAATCAAAAATATTTTAGACAGAAATTGTCTTATCTATTAGTAGAAAAGACATTAAATTTAATGGCACTATGTATTCTTCTGCACACCTCTATTTTAACCTTTGTTCTCTTCAATCTCTGTCGAGGTTAAATGAGGAACCACAAGGTGCTGTTGGGTGCATGTAGTTCCACGAGGTGTTTTCCTGAACCCGTTTTCCATCTGTATCTACACACACAGTGTGTGCAGGTAAAGCAGAGATATTTTAAAAAAAAAAAACAAGCACATATTCCCTCAGCACAGGTTTCTTGCTCAACAGGACGGCAACCTGCAAAGCTGCAAATCTGTTCCTCTGGCAGAGGAGTGACGATGTGTACCAAGCCTGATGAAATGGAATAAACTGGGGAGGGGAAAAAAAAAATAAAATAAAAAGATGCAGTTGTAAAATGTTTAAAAACCTGATCCTAAAGCAGCTGCAAAAGAGCAAATCCAAGACTCTTTCTGGCCAAAAACACGGAGGCCAGAGGAGGTCTTGCAAGTTACTCTGCTCAGGAGAAATTGATGCAATGCTGTTTTCTTACAAAATTTCTGAGCCCTGTTCCTTCGGGCATTGGGGGGATTAAGCAAACAAAGACAGTTTCTGTGCTGCTGCCGAGTCTCTTCCAGACAGCCTGTTCCAAATGTGCCCCTCTGGGCTTTTTTCTTGGGGTCACGCTTATTTTGGGTAGATCTGACTTTCTGCTTGATCCTGTGGTTTTCTCTTCCCTTGCATGTGTAGTCGAGGATCAGAAAAGTCCCTCTCCTCAGATGATTCTCTTTCTTCAGTGAATTTATGTGTATCTTTTGCCCTGCCTGGTGCTGATGCTGAGTGAAAGATGGTTGCTTCACCAGCTTCCATAACACAGCTAGATTAGTATAAAGCCGATCAGAGACAAAGATGAATATTCAAGCTCAGGACATCTGTCTCACCCTTCAAGACACTTACTGATTTACTGAGGTCTTTAAAATTAATGCGGACACTCCATTATGTTTTGGATCATATGGTTAAACCCGATCCGGTTTCTCCAGAGCCGTAACAAGGAGGTCAACATTTCCAATTTGTGTACCCGAACGGCTTCTCTTTTCCTCCTATCAGATTTCTGTTTCCCTTGCCAGGATCCCTGACTACATTTCAATATTCATAAATCCTCCCGAGTCGACAAAATAATTTCTTTTGTCGTGGAGTCTCTTACAGGGTCAGCAAGATCTTATCTAGAGCAGCACACACGTGTTAGAAGCTGCAGTTTAGGGGTTGGACCTTTCAGCTAAAGAAAAAAAAAAAGACAGGCTGGGAATGTAAGCAAATAGCTCTCTGTACAAGGCCTGGGTGCAGAACACTTGAGACCTCAGCAAAGTATCAGATGGACCTTGAAGGCCACATGAGGGAAGGCACAAGACTCTTCCCTCCCCCAGGCAGGAGGATGGATCAGTAACAACAGCTCACTCGGGGTGGGCTGGGGGGAAAAACAAGAAAGCCTGATGTAGAGGTGCTCGATTAAGTGATTGAGGCATCCCTTCTCATGGCTTGACCTTTCAGAGAAGAATGACATCTGAAGTCAAGCAGGCTGCACACTTTGGGAATTTGAGCATCACCTACAGAACATGGGTTTTGGTAGTGAGGTGGCCACCTCTCAAACAGCTTGGTTGTTGCCTGACTCTTGTGGGTCCCAAACTCAAAAAAGATGCAGAAAAGGGACACTTCTTTGCCTCTGTCCCCACAAAACCCATGAGTGACCATGTTTTCTTGAAGAACCTTAACATACCGTAGGATCAAGGCCTTCATGAAATGCAGTTCCAGCCACCACTTTTCAAATATCATTATAAGCACCATCTTCCACCTTCCATCAACAGATTTCCGATCATCATTCATCAAGAAAATGACAAATCTATTCTCAGTCTTGCCCCAGGGGATTCTCTAAGCTGAGAGGGAAGAGTCTTAGCCTGAGGCTTAGAGTCTCCTCTGGAGGAGGAAGGATGAACTTCATCCTTCCAGGTGTGCCACGGAGGGGAAAAAAAATCCCCTCAGCATTCATTACAGTGAGCAGAAGGAACAAAAGCCTGTGGCCTCATGACCCATGAAGGAAGGGACAGTGCTCTGAGGGTGCCACCACTCTTCAAGTGAGTGGTGTAGATGCCCAGGCTGAGGTCCACCTGGAGAGCTCCTGTGGCTTCCTGCACCTCTGAGTGAGGTTCTCTGCACCTTCAGACATGTCCTAGGACTCAGAGTGTCTATATTTTTTAGGTAAAAAGGTAAAAAACAAAAAAGGCAGCTTCTTTATAAACCCTGTGGGAGCTGTGGATGCCATCAATGGGGTTAGGAAGCGTAGCATGTCATTTGAGGTCTTTGTTTCTGACCATTAGGAAATGAGCTTCCGGGGAGGCAGTCTCTGACCAAAAGTGTCCTGGCCTGGATGTACCCTCCAGCAGGAATCAAGAGGGAGCTGAGGGATGTGGACTGGCCATACTGTACTGCAGAAGCACTAGAGATGGCAGCTTTCTTCCTCTCATAGGTTGTGCCCTACTCCAGAGCTGGGCTTGCAGACACAACCCCAGAGTCCTCAGTGTTGAATCTATTGCTTTTTATAGAGACCACTGGAAAAAAAGAGGCTACAAAGACAAAGAGGTACCCTGAGTACCAGCTACAGAAGGAGGTACGCTGGTCTCCAGGGTGAAGGCTTAGCTCACACAGTGCCTCTCTGGCCCAGTGGCCACCGGCACGTGTCACCTCCTGCGCAATGGCTCAGGATGAGGTAACCTGCAACACTGAATAGCCACGGGCCTGGTTCTCCCCATCAACACCAGTGTAACACCATGGCTGCATCAGGAGAAGCAGCACTGCAGCATCTGCCAGCTGGAGCAAGGGGACCTTGCGCTGAACCAGGCACTGAAAACAGAGAACACCTGTCAGTTTGAATCCTGAATCAACGAGCTTAAAGAACATCCCTGCTTAAGATAAAAGACTGAAGTCACCAGAGCTACTCTATACCATCCAACTGCCTTTGCTTTATATTTATATGACCTTTTTCTTTCTTTACATTTTTCCCTTTCGCTTTCAAAAGCAGAAGTTTAAAAAAAGAACTTGTTTTAAAAATGAGTTTGAGTGAAAATGATTTATTTGTTTTGGAGCAATGTTAAGACCCATTTCCATAAAGAATGGAAAAATACAGTCAGGGTCAAAGAACTTTGAACAAAGACAAAGGTAAGCTCTTTGGGAGAGCAGCCAAAGCTCTGGGTGGGGGGAATCACAATCCCAGAAGCTCCTGCTTGACAGTTGGCTGCAACCAGCTGGAGCATGGGGAAAACCCAAAGACCAGCCTGCGAGAGCAACTAAAGGTCACAGCAGCAAAGAAGGAATAGGAAAAAAGGAGATTAATCTGCTGGGAATTGTGTATTTATCAAGAGCGGGCTTTGAGGAAGATCTGCCAGGAAGATGAGGCGAGCAGGAGAACTTGCTTGAGGAAAAAACGGGAAGAACCTGGTATTGAATTTGGAAATAGTTAGCACCACCTATTGGCGACCACTCCAGATGGGAAAATGCTGGCATATTCCCAAGTACCCTCACGCAGATGAAAAAGAAAAGTCATCGCTACAACGATGTTTGTTTTTATAACAGACACTTAAAATATTTATAAAGATGAGATTCTTAGTCGCGCTTCTTGTGACATAGTTTAGGTTGAGTCTCCATAATGCGCCGAGTACTTGGAAAATATCTATGTTTGAGCTTAACAAGATATGATTAGGCCAGCATTATATCTGACCTGATTTCAATTAAAATAAGAGAAAATCCACTGAAAAGCCCTTCCCATGTCTCTCTCACTTATTAGTATTTAAAAATACATGCAAAAAAACTCCACATGCACTAACAAGCAGCAGGGTGGAAAAGGCTACAAGATAAATATCTGTAATAAAGAACTTGGTGCCTTCTCTCCAAAGCCCGTCTAATCAATCAAAATGTATTTTGCTCTGCACATTTGCCTATTATATTTGCTGACCTGTGTGAGCAAAGCTTACAAATATTGGCAGTCTTGTGCTTTTCGGGAAAGGGGATTTCAAGTAAGGCGCCATCCATCATCGCATCGGCGCTCTTAGGAGTTGTTTAGAAATAAGCCAGGACCTCTTGGGTTGTTCTGGGGGCTTTTAGTCAGCGCTTGTCATTGTTAGAGGAATAGTTACTGAGCGGTTACCAACAGAGAAGGAGTTTCTATACCGGCACACGTGGCTTAGATACAGAGCAATACAGCTGCTGCCCTAGAAAGCCTAGAGTTTAAAGGCATTAATTTGTCTATTCCCTGCACCTATCTTCTTTTAATTGCCTTTTTTTTTGGTTTGTTGGTTTTTTCTTTTATTTTTTTTTCTTTTTTTTTCTTTTTTGCTTTTTCTTTTTATTTTTTCCTTTTCTTTTTTCTTATTTTTCTTCACCTCCGCTCAGAGGAATCGGACCGGTCTGCAGTTCAGGCAGGTTAAACATTCGTGGGAAAAGCCTAAGTAGGGAGAGACTTGATGAAGGTCCACCAGGAGCTGTGATGATCTCCCAGTCCCAGGGAGAGCCTCAGCTTTCCCTGAAAGTTCCTTTGCTGGTTTGTCAACAGCCGGTAGGCTCAGGCCCCGCTCCTGCCAGCCTGATTAACATCTAATTGGATTTGTTCAAAGCCCTTCCCAAACAGCAGTGTTCCATCTCCTGCCTTGGTTGTGTTCCTTGCATTTAGCAGTTGGTTAAATAAAGAGCTATCAGTCCTGCTGGGACCTGCCCATGCTTGGCCCAGCCCGTGGTAGCAATCAATAACCCTCCGATGGTCCAGCCCCAGCCTCTTGGTGCCGATCAATAGCGATCAATAACCCCCCGATGGGTCCAGCCCTCGCACAAACACAACCTGGCCTGAAACCCCGACCCTGCACAGCTTAAATCTCTGTCTACCACACCAGATTATCACTTAATTCCTTAATGCCTGACACGTCTGAATGCAAGTTGTTGTTTGCGTTAACTATTAAAAATATCAGGATTTCACAAAAAATAAAAATCTCTGGAAGGTGTTTGGGTACCGCAAGCCTTAGTATAAAATGTGAAATCTTAAGGGAAATTTTGTGTAGGTATGGGTTAAACGTGGCTTAGGTGATCAGGATTTACAGCACCTATTTTTTACCAAGAGAATAGTTTAAATTCAACCCGAACCACTCTATGATTCTATGATAAATTAAACTATTAGGACTTTTTAAAAACCTGTCTCAGGAACGACTGGGTTTGTTAGTTTTTTTGCCTTTAATTTTAGGCAGCTTTGCATGCCTTCTGCTTATTTTATTGTTGAGACTTCGCAGGCAAATTGAAGCCAGAGCTCAGCAACGCCCTAAATTTGGATGGAAATTATAACCCTCTCGGAAAACAACCCCAGTTTCTGTGTATAGATGCAGCATGGGCGGCTGCTGCTGCTCTGCTCACTCTAGCTGATAAAAATCAAAGGAGTCTGCTGGTCAGAACCACCAGCCTGGAAAACCAGAGCTGCTCAGGAAGAAATTCTTTCCTGTGAGGGTGGTGAGACACTGGAACAGGTTGCCCAGAGAAGCTGTGGCTGCCCCATCCCTGGAGGGGTTCAAGGCCAGGCTGGATGGGGCTTTGAGCAACCTGGTCTGGTGGGAGGTGTTCCTGCCCATGGCAGGGGGGTTGGAACTCGATGATCTTTAAGGTCCCTTCCAACCCAAACCATCCTATGATTCTATGTCTCCTGAGATACCCTGGGCATCAGGCTTTTACCTGCTACTTCGGGCTGAGATGGAACCAAAGGGCTGGACCAGCACCGACCAGCACGGCTACACCAAAGGCAACTGGCACCGGGAGGTGATCCCTCTGTCTTTACTTTCTTACTGATAAAACAGGAAGGATCCTTACTCACAGAATGACAGAGAAATCCCTGCTTTCCATTTCAGGCTTTGCAGACCTCAGGCAAAATTAAAAAAAAAAAACGCATGCAAGTGTTGTACAACCAATATCATAAAGTATGAAATTAATTTTTTTAAAATTCAAAGATTTAGGGGCTTTTTTTTTTTTTTTTACACATAAAGGTTTCTCTGAGATCAGCTTTTCCCTTTTTAATGCCAGCTGCTGGTTTCCACCAGTCTTTCTGGAAGGCCTTGAAGCAAGTCCCTCCTGACGTACCTACTCGTAGACCGGACCGGTGACATGATCCATCTTCCGAGCCACCGTCATCCCCTGCGCTCTCATGACACGACGCTGACGCTGCTGTATTTCACCGGGGGAACGGGGTCACCCGAGGCTTGCAGGCTCCTAAACACAAAATTCTGTTCCTGTAGAGCAAGGCAGAAAAACAGGAGTGATCTCAACCCCAGCGTGACTGGAGACCAGAGCAGCCTCAACAGCCCCCTCACGCTGGACGTACCACCGGGATGTAGTGGTGGCACGGGGCCACGGAGCAAGTCCCCTAGCACAGGATTTCTGCCAAGGATCTCTACAACCAACACAGGGGTGAGGAAAAGAGAGAGAAGAGCTTCAGGACTGCCCCATAAAGGCAAATAACATCAGCACTGCTGTGGTGGAGCAACAAAACTGGAGCAAAGAGTGGGGAGGGAGAAGCTGGAGCCAGCTGATCATCTAATAAACTCAATCAATAAAGACTTAAAAGCAAAAATAAACCCCCCTGTAGTCCTGCCTGGGTGAAGGACTGGGGTGAGGCTTGAATCAGGCTTCGCCCCTTTGGAGAAACTCTGGAGTTACAGTTCCACACTTAATTTCAGACCCATTTAGGCCTTTTCCAAGGCAATTCCAATGAACATTTCATGGACACCAGCTATGGCACTGCCTGAGAAGCAGCACACCCTGCGCCTTCTCCGTGGATGGGCCCCACCTCAACCAAAGGTGGGATGCAGCCACGAGGAGGGGTGGGATGCAGCCACGAGGAGGGGTGGGATGCAGCCACAGAAACACGAAGCAGCAGCACACAGAAAACCAGCCCCCTGAGGAAAAAGGCAGGAGGAGAACGATTCTATGAGAACACCCAGCCATCATAAGAAAAAAAGGCAGGGGGTGACAGCAACCTGGTAAACTAACAAAGGGGGAAGGAGGGACGGTTAAGCAGAGCGAGAAGATTTATCCTTAAAAAAAAAAAAAAACAACCACCCTGCTCCTCCCGACGTGTTTATTTGGGGCAGATGCTCACGGTGCCCGTGGCAGCTTATCTCTGTGGCTCAGGGAAGGGTATAGATCAGCTCTCCGCTGTCACCTCCGCTGACAGACAGCCGCTGCGGCAGCAGAGTGACAGCTGAAAAGCCACGCCATTGATTCCCATCCCCTTCTTGCTCCACTGCAGCTAACGAGAGGCCCGCACTCGTTCCGCTTTTATGGGAGTGATTTCTTCTAATTGCCTATTCAATGCCTTAAAAAAAAAAAAAAAATATTGGGAGATGCAGGTCAGCGCTCCGGTAAGCTGACGTTTGGCAATGGTTCCCAGGTACAAATGAAGATTTGCTTATGCTCAACACAAAGGCTGGAGAGGAAAAAAATAAAAGGAAAAAAAAAAAAGAATTAATGATCTTATCAGGTAAAGCAGGTGTTGTGGTCACACCACCAAGGTCACCAGCATTAACAAAACAGACCTGTGGCATGTTCCCAGCAAGGTGCTGGAGGGTTGTAGAGATAATGTGCTCAGCCTCCAGGGGAGGGAAAAAAAAAAATAGTTAAAAAAATAATAAATATGATGCACTAACACTCACCAACAGCTGTTAATGGCAGAGTGGTGTTGTGTGTGGGGGAGAAGGATGTTTGACCTGCCGGTCCTTTGGAGGAAGGTGTAAACACCTGGCTGGATTCCCTGCTGCCTTGCCCCTGGCACGGCTTTCCCTGCTGGTGCCAAAGCAAACGCTGCCGCATCCGAAGAGCCGAGCCTCGCCGCCCCTCGCCTGGGTGTCAGAACCTGCAGGAAAGAAAGTGCAAGGCAGGGGAAAATCAGGGGGAAGAGGGGCTCAGGCAAGAGAGAAGCGGGCGGAGGGCTCAGAGCCGCAGTTATACAGCCACTAAATGAAAACAGCGTCTTTTTAACGCCGCTAAATGGTGCCCCAGGAGCCTCCTCAGTCACAGCCACTTGCTTCCATGACAAAAATACATGGTTATTGCCTCTTCTTCCCGAGGCATTGCAGCCAGAGGAGAGAAAACATAACTCCCTTCTGGACCAGGAGACCAAAGAACCCCAGGCCATCCCCACGGTTCACTCCTGGCCAGCTTACACCCTCCTGAGGGCCACCACAGCTCCTGCCTCACTTGGTGGTACCACAGCATGGCCTTATTTGGACCACAAAGCTAGTTTAATACCAGTAAGGGTGCGTGAGCAAGATAGCATTTTTCCTGCCCATCTTGGTGTGAGAAGAGAGCTGGAGAATTATTTACCTGTAACAGAGCACATTGATGCAGAAGTCACGGCACGAAGCCACCACAAGGCACCGCGAAGAATACATGTAACCTACAGAGACCTCGAGCAGCCACAAGAGATCCTTTCTGAAGACACAGGGTCATTGAGAAATACCTCCCTTCCAAAGGCCT
>JAHREE010143064.1:0-17139 GCA_033628505.1 Tringa tobata | reverse complement strand
GATGTTCTTCAGAGTTAAAGCACGTTTGTACGTGCGAATGTGGGTGGATGTGTATAAAGGAACCGAGGTGCCTCATTTCGGTTTCAAATATGATTCATCAACTTAATATTCTTCCACTTCACACATATCTACTGATGATTCACACCTTTAGAAGACCATGTTAGATTTTGGCTGAACATTCAGTACCACAAAATCCGTAATGTCCTTTAGGATTTCCTACCATTACATTACCACTAAAATGCCATGCTGATTCTGAACACAAAAGTTCCCAGGCACTTTAGATTTACCAGAGTGGGCACAAAACTCCAATTAATAAAATGTGTTGGATAAGATGGCTGAGCACATACAAAACTTCTTTAAAAAAAAAAAACAAAACACAAACAACTCCCCACAAATCCTTTTGGAAGTATATTTTTTTCCTTTTTACTCCCAGCATGAAGCAATAGGATATGCCACCGACACCTCTGAAACAAGCAATAGCCTGTCCAAAGAAGTGAAACCCCCTTGTGAGCAACAAAACCCAAGCACCCATAATTCTTAAAAATAGGTTTCAACATATTTCCATGGGGTGAATGTCACTTACCAGATCTGTGGAGTTCAAATGCATAACCAGAAGTACCTGCAGAAGGAAAAAAAAAAACCACGTTAGTGTTCTAGAGAAAAGCATAGAGAAATATGAAAAAACCATTGCTCTAAGCAGTAAAATCATCGCTAGGGATGCACTAGGGTTTGAGCTGTGCTTTGACTGGGGAAAAAAAGGTGGAGGGAGGCTGCTTTGCCTAGGTTTTTAATCCAGTTATAGTACAGAGAGGAAGAGAGGGCTTTAGGGACTGTATCCTCCTAAAAGCATTTAAATTAGGAGCAGGTAAATACATCTGCACTCATAGCCTTAACAGAAAGACAGAGTTCCTTAAAATGATAGAAATAATGAGAGTCTGATGTTAAGGCACTGAAAATCCCTAAACTTTTTGCTTCGTGGCACATCAATGGGGCACCCCAACTTGTCACACCTAAGGAGTTGGGCACCAGTTGCCATTCTTATTTTGCAATTGTATCTACTGCTGGAATATCTGGAGCAGAATGTTTAAACAAATCTCCATCCCCACGACAGGTAGCAGGGGCTGGGTTCACCTTCATGACTGAGGACACCTTTACTACTGCATGGCTGTGTCCAGTAGAGAAACACAGGCTCTCCAGGTGGGCAAATCCTTTCAAATCAAGGGAGGCACCTTAGCTAGGGCAGGTGAAACATTTCCCCTGCCCTGAGGCTCGTTCATGTAGCCCCACTGAACAAATCCAGAGTTAGCCACGATGCTCGAAGACCAAAAGCGCCCCTCAACCAGAAGGAAGGAGGAGGCTGAAATGCCCTGGACACCACACAAAGCACAACATTCCATATAATATTCAGAAGTAAAAAGTAGGACTTTATTCCCGTTATGATGACAGGGTAAAGGGGCCATGTCAGCCCTCAAGGGAACATGTCTTACTCCGTTTATCCATGGCAGGAAGCATCCCCAAAGCCCATCAGCCACAGCATCCCCGAGTACAGACACAGAGAGAGGGCAGCACAGAGAGGTGTTTTGCAGTGGTCTCTCAGGGGCAACACTGCCAAAAAAGTTTCTGTAAAATCTGACACTACAGGGAATGCTTTGCCCCAGAGCACCAGGGAAGTGTCAGTGACGCTTGGAAATGAGAGAGGAGTCAATGCCCCGTGTTGCACCTTGCAAGAGCAGCACACCCTGCTAGAGTCCGGATTTGCCTAGAAACCATGAGGCACAAAAATGCCAGCAAAGGTTTTTTCCATCTCTCTGCAAAACATCACAGTGCCTGATGGCTCAACTAACCTCTCTGCCTCTTTACTTACCCTGACGATATGACGCCACATCACTTATTTTTGCAAAAATAACAAATAGCTCAGTAGGAAGGAAACCCTTGAAACCAAGAGCATCCCTTAGCGTTGTTAAACTGCTGAGCCTCAGAAGCCACAAGCAAATCTGTGATCTTAATTAAAATGCTCTACCTGTTCTTCTTCCAATCCTAATACCAGAATTTTAGCAGCCAAACAAATTTAAAACCACACAAATTAATCTATATTCCTGAACTTGCTCCACTTCTTTCTGAGATAATTTGTTGCTGTGACAAGACTAGAAGAGATGACATTTTGCTTATGGTTAAGATCACATTGACATTGTCTTATTGTTCTTGTTTGGAGTTAGGAGATACTGTTTTCACGTATCACACACTATTGCTATTCCACGAGCTCAAAAGTTTTGTATATCATCAGACGTTTCCTGTTTTTTCTTGCATAAAATTGTCAGAATTTTTCAGATCTTTAAATAATAAAGCATTCAGCATTAAGTGAAGAACTGAAAGAGTTCAATACAGCATAATATGTGTAATAATTGGCTTTAGGGAGGTGGAAAAACAACCTCATTGTTAAGGGATTTTAATGTTGGCACATACTTAGCATGCAAATACAAATTCATGCACATTGTTAATTTGTCTGCCTCAGCAATTGCTCCACGTTATTAAATCTTTCCCATTAAACAGACCTTGGCAGGTTTCTGAAAGCACTTCCTTCCAAGGAAGTTGTTATTAGATGGATACTCTTGCAAAGGTTCCAGCAGCATCTCAGCTACACTGGCATTTCCAGAATATTTATGGACACGTAACAACTCTGTGTTGGATACAGCTCAAGACGCAATTAACATACTCAGAAGAGAAATTAAAATTGTATAAGGTACAACTGTATTGATTGAGTGAAACAATGACACATACTTCCACTTCTGAAAAACCCCTTTTTCCTTCAGAGCCTCCCCTCCATGGAAGAACTTCAGTGACCAGGAATCAGGGTGACTTTACATAAAAGCGTTGCCATATTTCAGAATAATGGTCCTACATATCAGAGAGGCAATGTCAAATTTAGGTTCCAGAATGCCGTAGTAGCAGTGATGTTATTAGGGCCACTGTTCTAACTCCATTGTAGATTAATGGCTTTTCTTCCAGTAAAAAGACATTACTAAGTCCATAGACGGGTGCTTGCACAGGCTGCACTAAGAGAAGAAGGCCTGGGGCTATGTTTGTATTTGGGGAAACAAATCAGAGTACAATGTCAAATTGTCCCTTATATAAGTGAGTCAAAAACAAATGCAGAAGACGTGAATCTATATCATTGTTTGCTATAAAAATCATCGCATAGAACTCTATAGCCTATATATATGCCATATCTATAGCTACAGGATTACTTCTGGTGGGAATGAAATGTCCAGAGGCAGTACATGCACAAGAGTGATTGCAAGATCAGAAAGCTGAAAGAATGAGGTCTGCTTAGCCTGAAGAGCAGGGAGAGGGCATTGCAGCAGCCTTCTACTGGGTAGCAGGCTCTTGGAACGAAGAAAAGAATAACCAGTCCCCGATGCCCGTGATGGGTAGGACACAAGCAGGAAAGGGCCAAAACCCTGGTTGCAAAAGACTGAAGTTAGATGCAAGGAAAAAGAAATAAAAACGCCAAAAAAACTTTCTAATATTAAGAACAGCAAAACAATTTCCTTTTTCCCAAATGTGAGGGCTGGAGGGGTGGGAAGGAAGAACGGATTTGGGCACTGAATTTTATCTCAGTTTTTTTTAGCCACCACACTTAGCATGTTGTTTGTGCTTAGCTTGATGATGGCTTTTCCTCCTCTTCTTTAGATCTGAAAGGCAACGTTCCTCAGCCACCATACCCTAACTTCTCCACTGTTGTGTTTTGGTTTGATTTTGTTAATACTTTTTAAAATTGCTTTTAATTACTTGGCCACAAGCCTCAAGTTCATTGACTAGATGCTTGGTGGTCTTTTCCATTCATATTTCTATATGACTCCACAAATTTGTGACAGATTTTACGATCCCAAAACTCAAACAAGAAATTCAGCAACACTTCTCAGTAAAAGAAGAGCTACTCTAACTAGAAGGTTTTGTACCGTTCGTGCCTTTGCTTACTGTTGTAGCTGATTTAAATTATTCATTCATACTGAGAGATGCTTTATGAAATTAGCTTTATCTTTGTCTAAAAACAGGGCTATCATGCAAAACCTCTCATTTTTACACAAAGCAACTCCTAAGTGTATTTCATTAGTTTCTCACAGCACATTGTTTCCATTGTGATTAATGACAGCAATGTAATAGGGTGGGGGGTTTTCCAAAAGAGATGTACTTTACTTTTATGTCTTACTGTCAAGAGACTGCTGGCTTGAAAACATATCTTTTATGTAATCAAAAAAATCACAGAACGCTATGGGGTTGGAAGGGACCTCTGGAGATCATCTAGTCCAACCCCCTGACAAAGCAGGTCCACCCAGAGCAGGTCCCACAGGAACGTGTCCAGGAGGGTTTGGAATGTCTCCAGAGAAGGAGACTCCACCACCTCCCTGGGCAGCCTCTTCCAGGGCTCTGCCACCCTCTAAGTGAACAAGTTCCTCCTCATGTTTAGGTGGAACTTCTTATGTTCAAGTTTGTGCCCATTTCCTCTTGTCCTGTCACTGGGCACCACTAAAAAAAAGACTGGCCCCATCCTCCTGACACCCACCCTTGAAGTATTTATAGGTGTTGATCAGATCCCCCCTCAGCCTTCTCTTCTCCAGACTAAAAAGACCCAAGTCCCTCAGCCTTTCCTCCTAAGAGAGGTACTCCAGGCCCCTCATCATCTTTGTAGCCCTCTGCTGTCCCCTCTCCAGCAGTTCCCTGGCCTTCTGGAACTGGTGAGCCCAGAACGGGACACAGTGCTCCAGATGGGGCGTGACATTCAAGGTGATATTCAAAGGTGATATTCAGTATATTTTCATTTACTTCTTAAATGTTATGAATCTGAGTAAGAGCTATATAGGAACTACTAAGCAAGCTTTCACAATAAAATACTAATCAAGCAAAAGAGACAAAAGTTGTGATGGACAATGAGCAAGATGAGCACCTGCTTCTCATAATACTAGGCTGTATTATGTCCATTTTTTGTCTCGTACATGTCAAAAGACTTAAGGAAGGAGAAGCAGTTTTGCCCAACTGCCAATAATAAGAGTACTTTTCCAAAATTATTGTTTTTTTTTTTAAAGGAAAAAGAATAAAATTAAATAGACTGCATTTGTTGCTAGCTCCAGGTATGACTCAAGGAAGGCATTTCAAGCCCACACCACTTTTCAGCCTGTCAGTGAGGATCAGAGCAGTCCCTGGAAGGACCCAGGAGAAAGTAAATGTCATCTTCCATGAAGTGGCAGCTAGTGGGGCAGAAAAACACTGCCTCAGGTGAAGCTGATATTCTGTTTTCAGCCCCCCACTGACCCCTGAAGTGACGCTCACCACTCCCAGCATGTGTGAAACCAGTGCCTACTGGGAAGCTGTGAAAATTTCCAGAGAAGCGAGACCTTTCTTCATGACCTTTAATTTCTTCTACCTTTGAATGCTAATTTAAAAGGACAAAGTTATCACCAGATCAGAATATAAATAATGGCAACCTGATGAAGATCTTTATAATGTATTTGACAATGCATGGGTTAACTTCCATTTTCAGTCGAACTTCAGCTTGGGTCAGTATCTGTCTCCTGGGCCAAGAGCCCCGTGGAGTGGTATTGGTACTTGAGCATTACACTCATTCTATAGAAAGTATAAGCAGTTAAGCTATACACGTGCCATACCAAGTGTCTGTAGCCTTTGGGTCTCACTGCCTTTACATCAGACACACGACAACATGTGAAAAACGGATTTCTCCTCCCCAAAAATGAAGGCAACTGTTTTTCCAAGGAAAGGCCTGGACTGAAAAATAAAAATCATAGAAACCTTTCCACTTTTTTTCTGATCAGAAAACCCAGAAATACTGAGCAGTATTCTCTCAAACTGCTTCTTACTGACACGCAAGGGACTGAGCATAAATCTACCACAGTCTTGCACCTACACTACGAACTTAAACGTATAGCCCTGGACTAGTACAGCTTCCAAGTGAGAAGACTAACAATAACTCTTCATGCTAGGTATAGGAACAGGAAATAATGGGGGGGAAAAACCCCACAGAGAGCGTAACTGTAGAAAAAATGAACATTGCAGAATAAAAAACATGTAAAGAGGAAATTTTAGAACTAATGTCACCCACTCAAATCCCTAAATCTTCATTGATATTTTCAGTAAAATTCTTCTTCCTAACAAAAATTTTTCTAACATGATTTTTGCTACAATTTACTTGTTTATCTAACAGAAATTCCATGTTGGCTTGCTCAGGGTGACAGAGGAGGTGGTGAAACTTCAAGGAAGACCCTCACTTAAAGATATGGACCTCTTTAAAAATAAAAAAAAAATAAAAAATACTGCCCTGACCAGATATTTCACCAATATAGCTTCAAAGGTGACAGCTGATGCCTAATTTTCCATGCATACATTACCCTTATTATCCAAATTAATATTTGCAGATTAACCATGGCACAAATGCTCAAGTTGGTTTCTTGCAGCTCAGCTAAGATCCCTTAAAGCTTATTTGCTTAAGCACACTGGCACCTGAACTAATAGCAAAAGCCAGAGGCATTTATCCACTAATACCAGGGGAAATAGTATCAGATACTGGACAGTTAAAGAATCAGACCAACAAAACAAAGAACCTCTTCTGACAAAGAAGACTTAAATTCCTTCGGCAAAGCAGAAGCTGCTTCCTTAACAGGAAAAAAAAAAAAGAAATACATCACAATTAAAATGTCATTCCCCTGGAAGAAGATCAATGGGCCATAGAAAGGCAGAAGAACTGCAGCACTGCAACTGTGAGCAGTTTGCCCCAAGCGTTAGGAAAGATTCAGTCTCCCTCTTTAATTTTTTTCTCCTTCTGCTAGATAATGCCTTGAGTTTCAGCTCTGCCATCCTCATGAAGGGGGATAATTTCAACAGGGTTGTCTGTTCAAACAGAGACTGCTCACGTGTGTGACGGTGTTGAATCACCCTCCTGTTCGCTAATGACTTAGTAGGTAAGTGAAGGAGAAGTGTTACCCACAAGCATTTAGGTAATAAGCAGTTAGTTTTTCATGGAGAATATCAAACCACCAGTCACATGCTCCAGTTTGAGAACTGTTCCAAACACGGCACCGGCAAATACATTGTCCTGTCTGTATGTGCCAACGTTATTAATGATTATTTTATTTTTAAACAAGAGTAAAGATGATCTAAGACCAAAGTTGATGATATATTTGCACCTTTCATGCAAGGAATACATATAAAATATGAAAAACCAATCCAATCCAAAGCTTCAGTTGCCTATAATTAACTAGATGTAGTATATTACGAAAAACCCCGAGACCCTGCAAAAAATGCATGCTTTTCTTTCTGTGCTTTCTCTTCCTTTCTCACTTATTTTTGCTTTAAGAGCAAAAATGACAAGAGCTTGTCATAAGAGAGTATTTCCACTCTATGAAAAAAATCTGTCTTTTCCTGATTTGTTTTGATTCACCCTGGAATACACTCTTGACATTTTTACAGAGCACCACATTTAAAACAGCAGATCAATCAGCAGGAAATGTTTGGCTTGCTAGCCATTAGGATGCTTTATTTCATTACTTCTGAAGCAAGTTACACTATTGATGGGTAAAAGTTATAATTAACATTTCATAATTAATACAGAAGCAGAAAGAAAACAAGAGCAGTGGGTCAGGGTTTGCAGTTTTGATGAAGTGAAGGCTGCTTTCTTTTTGAGGACTGAAGGTTCACAAGGATATTCAGCTGGTTTCCTTTTACACTGTTTGGTTTCAGCCTTCCTAGGGCAGCTTTTTAAAGGACACAAGCTAATTAGAAACATAAGAGACTTCTTGAAATTGCCTTTCGACTTCAGTAAATGAGGAGCTATTATTTACAGGCTTTTCTTTTCCTTCTGAGCCACCAAGGGCTTTCCTTTAACTTCACTAGTTCTCCATCTAACAACAAAGCTGCTGGAACAGACTTTCAGGATGGGAAACAAAGAAATTAAAAGTTACAGATGTGGTGCTTATTGACAAGCAGAGAAAAAGAAGCAAAGAGTAGCAGCATGGGTTATATATTTCCCCTATAAAATGTCTTCTTGATGTTTGTTGTTGTTTTTTCTCTTAAGGACAAAGAAATTTTAAATAGTTAGTAGTATACTAGAGAAAATACTTATCTTTTTATTTTGGAAATCTAGTCAGTTCTGTACTAAGCCCTTGATCTGTACCAAGGGAGGAAAAGTCCTCAGACTTGAACAAGCCATTAATACTGATGGAGAGATGTGGGATGTCACTGGGCAGCAGTGCTGCCACGTCCCTGGCTGGAGGAAGAGCTGGCACAAATAGGTGCTGTAACAGAGAGCAGTTATGGGAAGAGGTAAAGTTTCACACTTGGACTTTGTGAGGAGTCACGGTGTAATCCTAAGGCAGCCCTATGAACAAAGACAAAAAGCCTGAAGAAAACATACCCTGAAATTGATCTTAATTAATCCAACCCTGTGCTAACAGCAGCCTTTTCCTTTGCCAGTTTTACAGAAAAGCAACATTAAGAGTGCTGTTCACTTGCTTATTCTCATAGAATCATAGAATCAGAATTGTCCAGGTTGGAAGGGACCTGCAAGATCATCTAGTCCAACCATCAACTTAACTCTGATAAAAAAACCATCACTAAACCATGTCTCTAAGCACTATGGCAACCCAGCTTTGAAATACCTCCAGGGATGGGGCCTCAACCCCTGCCCTGGGCAGCCCATTCCAAGGATTCAGAACCCTTTCCGTGTCAACATTTTCCCTACTCTCCAATCTGAACCTCCCCTGGGGCAACTTGAGGCCATTTCCTCTTGTCCCATGGCCTGGGACTTGGGAGAAGAGACCGACCCCCACCTCTGTCTGATATATTCCTAGGAGGTATTAGAATTCATTACTTTCTTAAGAATCATGTTTACAGAGATGTTTGCAATTTTAGGCCCTGTGTTAGTATTGTGAGAGGGAATGCACAAGGAATCCCAGCAGTAATGTTGAGGTGAGTTATCCTGTTGCCTTTACCAGGATCAGACAAGAACATGTGTTAACATCTGTGCAATGCTTTAGCCTTTTAAATTTACCAGCCAGAAGATGCAATCAAATCTGAGCATGTGAAATTATCCAGGCAGACCCTCCTGCCCCTTTTTAATCCAGCTGGCTGGCCAACAACAGAGCTTGCAAGCATGTTTTCTGCTGAAATTTGCTGGATATTTTTTTTTTTCTTTTTAGCTCCAGCAGCAGAGTCTGTAATATCCCATTCCTTTTGCCTTCCATGTGCAGGCACAGAGCCTTAGACAGCTATCGGCCCTTCGGGAGAGATCTCCTCTGAAGGGAAAAGCTCAAGGCAGAGCACTGAATTTCTCTGTGAAAACAGAAAGCAAGAGAGAAAGAGATTCATTTCCTCTGGGTAATGTCAGGCTGCAGAGTTTCTCTTTGTCCATATTTACAAACATGTGCATGTAAATAACAATAACGTTCAACCCTGTTTTCACTTTTCAAGAGGTGAACTACGTAAGACTTCAGAAGCCTTAATTTAAGTACTAAAATAAAAATTTCAGCATGTCTCATGACATTTTCTCTGTCCGGACCCAGGGTGTTACCTGGCTCCCCTCTGGTTGTCTCCCAGGCTTTGACATCTCCCCGTGGAAGTAGCACATCACGTGTGCTCATCCCTGGGGACAGGCCAGGCTCACTTGAACCTTCCTGCTGGCTGGCAAGGAAGGTGTTTGGAAATTTATATCTATGAGAATTGAAAACTGGAAAGAAAACTCTTCAATCCTAGGAGACCAAGCTTAGATATTTGGTGGCATAATGTAACTCTAGATTTGGGATTGCCTAGACAGACTATAAGTTGGAAAGGACACTAATTTTTCAGCTTTATGGAAAAGAAGAAAAAAAAACCACAACAGAAATACCCCCGACACACACCCCCTCCCAAAACCAATAAAAAAATTTAGGCAAAGGAGGAAACAGTGCATGAACACCTTCAAACAAAGCAAGCTAGATATCTATAATGTCCAAAGCTTGACTGCCACAGGGAACCCATTTAGCTAAATCTGACAAAACAACAAACATTTACCATGTCAAGTTTTATCCCTGTGATTGCTTCGTATATGGGAATTAATTAATAGTTGTCAAATTATCCTGCGTTTCCAGCAGTAAATCACTCCTCCATAGTTAATGGCTCGAAGTAAAAGAGTGCACATGCTCAACCAGAGAAACTTCAGCGAGACTGACGTCCTACAGGATTATTGCTCCAGAAATCATCTTCACCTATGCTTTCTTTCCACTGGTATTCTTCTCCCAGTGCACAATGCTATTAAAAATAATGGTTTAGAGCATCAATAATATATTAAAGACAGCCCCCGCAACATGGCTGTGTCGGCAGCATAATGAAATCCATCATTCTTTGAACATTTACAACCATACATCTTACAGTTAATGATGTGGCACAATTCCATCATCAAGAAACGAGGGAAACAGTCAGAAGTTGAAAGCAAGAAGCCATAAAAGCTTGAAACCGAGCCCAGGAAAATTGCAAAGAATTCTAAAGTATAAGGCTGCTTAACTCCAAACCCAAGCAGGCGGCAGGCTTCTGAGCCAGATATCCAAGTTCGTCGAGAGAGACATCGTAACACTGATGTGAGAAGTTTGGACTCCATCTTAACTTTCACATCTGCTTGGAGGTTTAAAAGTATGTAAGGATGCCCATCACGGAGACAAACAGGACTCACCTCCCTTAACTTTCACCATCCAAAACCAAACCAGTTGGCCAAAGTATGTGGCTCAGTCTGTCTCAACTGTCAATGGAGAGGTACAGGAGGCTCCAGAAAGTCACCTATTTCTGACTACTGTGTAGGTGGAACTCCCCACGGGAAATCTCTGTCTCAGATTTACCAGTGGCACCAGAGAATCATTAATATGTTATTTTATGAATAATAAAAAACTGCTTCCCACCTATGCACACTAAATGAAAACATTAACTAATGTTTTAAAGTGCATAGTTCCTTACCTTGCACACAAAATGGATTTGTTTTTTCGGATATGTTGACTACGTTACGATAACACACAGTAAACATTTTTTCCAATTAAACCTACACAATACCTTTTAACTTTCTCCCCTGGTAATATTTTCCATCGGTTTTATTAAGTCAATTCTCAGAATATCACTGCCTCTTCGTCATGCTTGACTTAAACTCCTCTGTATTCCCGCTTCCCCTCCCAAATGCAGCTTTGATGAGGAAGCCTGATAACACAGTACAAAATGTCTTCTCCAGGTAGCCAGCACATTCATGAGTAATACAGAGTCAGTCCACTCATACGACCTTTGCAAAAACTTCCAGGGATTAGAGTATGAGAACAGGCCGTGGGAATCATTTACTTCAAGCGAGGGGAAAAATCCTTTTCTTCCGAACAGAGCAAAGAATAAAAAGAATTTAAGAACTAGCCCCAAAAGAGGCATAATTCAACACCAATCCTCACAAGGTTCAGTGAGGCATGTAGTTTGTGGTTTAATTTTCTATTCGGCTTCCAAAGTTTCCATTCAAAAGTACCAAAGCTCCAAACTTATAAGATCTACTTTTTTTCAACAGATAAAAAAAAATCAGTTCTTGATGAATTCCTATAATCTGACTGTAGTCAGACACCTGATTTTGGTGTCACAGCTGCAAAGAATTGTATCTTAAAAAGCCACCAAGTTCCCTCTATTTAGAAAATCCAAATTAAGAAAACCCTACCTTTAAGTCACCTAAAGTTCTAAAGAGTTTTTTTGTCTTTTCTTCATAAAAGGAGCTGCACACAGATACACGCTAGCTAGAGCTAGCAGCAATCAATAGTAATAAAGCTGGATTGAAACATGCAAAAGACTTTATTAAAATGACTAACCATTGTTAATGGTTCTTGTTTGCATATCTGAAACATTTTGTCTCTGATATTAGTGGAGATTTGGCTGACAGTAGATTCACATATATTCAAGAAAGAGAAAGTCTCAAATATTCCTACCATGAAAACATTAGTGGAATAAAACAATATGTCTGAACAGTACTTTCTTGATATTAAAAGAAAATCTAAGACTGGTCAATTTATAATCCTCAGGTAAAACAGAGATTTCATTGTTCCAAAGAGATCAGTGCTGCATTCTTCCAGGCTGTAACAGTGTTGAAAACTGATTGCACCTTATGCATGACTCTATGTTTAATTCTTACGGTTTTTATACATGTCAGTAACCCCCCCCCAAAATACAGTAAATATATTATTTAGTTTTGCACTACAGTCACGTTATGATGGCACTGTTTAATGTCTGACTTCACATTAACTCTGACTTATTTAACTTGGACTATCCAACGTTGTCTTTAAGCACAAGACATTTTCTTGGACAGACTGCATGATGACCATTAGCACTGCAGCATCTCCGAGCACATTTCTCTTGGAAGAAGACACAGGCAAGAGAGAAATAGTGTTTTAAAATATTACAAGAGAGTAGTTATGGTACAAGTGTTTTCAACTTACTAGCTTTTTTAGGTGGAAAGAACGAGATATGAGATTGTTCTTCATTTCCTCAATCTGTAAGAACAGATCTGTGGGCCATGTGGTCTTACTGAAGCATTTGATGTTCAGCTGTATGTGACTTACAGTGATAAAAAGAGCCATTAGCCTCAAATGCCTTTTGTTCTTTCTAAGAGTTTCAGCTGAAAACTACTATAATAGAAGAAATAACTGCATGTTGATGACTTGGTAGCTCCAAAATATCATTTCTCTAGTAGAATATCAAACAATACATTAAACTTCAAGTGCATATTCCCACCCATCCTAATTTTAAGACAGATCTCATGAAATTTTGGCAGTGTAACAGCACAGAGAAGATGTAGCTTAGGCTCTTTTTCTAGTTGCTAGCAATAGCCTGGGTTAGACAAATAACATGATGGTTTGCTTTTTCTATTCACTGTCCATATCTACAGGAGTTGTGACACAAATCAAAAAAACACAACTCTGTCTCTGTACTCCTGCAAGAGCTGGAATAGCTGAGCCAAGCCCATCCGCAGCTAACGTGACAGAGATCTCCAGTGACACTAAATACCATCAGAGTCACTAAATCCAGATGCACAGACTGCTTTCACCTCCAGCTTCATCAGCAAGGGTACAGAGGAAAGGGAAAAGGCTAAGCAGAGGAAAAGGAAAACAGAAGTAGAAAGATCATAGAATCATAGAATTGTCCAGGTCAGAAGGGACCTTTCAGATCATTTAGTCCAAACATCAACGTAACTCGGATAAAAACCATCACTAAACCATGTCTCTAAGCACTATGGCAACCCGGCTTTGAAATACCTCCAGGGATGGGGCCTCAACCCCTTCCCTGGGCAGCCCATTCCAAGGCTTCAGAACCCTTTCCGTGTCAACATTTTTCCTACTCTCCAATCTGAACCTCCCCTGGGGCAACTTGAGGCCATTTCCTCTTGTCCCATCACCTGGGATTTGGGAGAAGAGACCGACCCCCCCTGGCTACACCCTCCTTTCAGGGAGTTGGAGAGAGCGAGAAGGTCTCCCCTCAGCCTCCTTTTCTCCAGGCTCAACACCCCCAGCTCCCTCAGCCTCTCCTCAGGAGACTTCTTCTCCAGATCCCTCACCATCTTTGTTGCCCTTCTCTGGACCTGCTCCATGTCTTTTTTGTGGGAAGGGGCCCAAAACTGGACCCAGCCCTCGAAGTGGGGCCTCACTAGTGCCCTCGGTCCCCTCCCGAGTCCTCCTCCCCACACTTTTCCTGAGACAGGCCAGGATACTGGTGGCTTTCTTGGCCACCTGGGCACACTGCTGGTGGTGACGGTCAGGGTTGGTGGAGGGTACAACAGGTAGAAAACATGGTCCATAGGCATATCCCCAGCCTCCAAGCTCATTGACTAGTTTTAGTAGGTAAACACACAGGAAAACTTGCCAAGTGAACATACTGGTAGAACAGTCAATAAAACCAATAGCAAAACTAGTTTGCAAACACGGCTGGTTCAATTGACTAAAGAATAAAAAAAAAATAAAATCATTATAGATTACAGAACCTACTTTTTCTTATACAAAGCAATTAACTTGGGATGCAGGTAGATCACTGTTTACAAATTCGGACATTGATTTTGGCTGTGGGTGTTGTTTATTCACATGGTGATAAAACATGTCAGAACTTACAGCATGCTGTGCAGCCACAAGGTCCTTTCACTCCAACAATATCCTAACGTGCAGAGTTTGCTGGGATCCCACAAGGAGCCACCATAAACAGACACATTTCCTGAAACGAATATTATTACACCTGTACTGCTAGAAAAGTTTCACGGAGATCAATCATAATAGAGCTGCTTATCAGGAGGTTGGTTGTTTGGATAAGCTAGATGCTCACTGAATCCTCTTCCAAAATATCTCACTCTATTTTTAGGTCTGCAAAATGTATTCAAATCCTGATAGGAAAAGGACTTTTTGCTCCAGAGGACCCAGAAATTGGGGAAGAATTTCTCTCTTTTGGAGTTTGCTTTTCTGATCTCAGGATGGTATCATATTATGAATAATAACAGGTGGAAGCAATTTTCATGAGTCAAATTTTGTTTGACTTACTAACATGAGGTATTACCTCATGATATCAAATTTTGAATGAGTCCTTCCATTACTTCCATGTTCCTACTTATGACTATATTCAAGTATTCTGTGGTGTCCTACATCAAAACAGAGCCAGAATTGCACCTGACACACAACCTAGTGGCTTATGAAAAAAAGGCACAATCTAATAGCCACGATCCCAAGGCAATGGTAAGAACAAGTGTTACTTTTGTACAAGAATCCCTGATTTAAAAGTATTTAATCTTCTACTATTTTGCTATGCTGCAAAGAAACCAATTCAATTTACCTTCTGCTTTAATGACTCAATCGCTAATTAATGACTTACAAATGACTATTGATTTGCTGAGAAACTCATAACACACTCTGTAATAGTCTACTCATAACAGCCTTCTATTTTCTCTTTCCTCGAGATTCACATCTATATGCATCTTCCTGTTTTTTCCCTGAGATGATATTTTGTTTAAGCACATCTTTCCCCGTAACATTTTTATTTTCTGTCCATGTTATAACTCCTTTTTCTATTGACAAGGGTGCTGAAAGGAAGAAGCAGGAAGGCACAGGAAAAGCCGTGGCTCTGATAAAACAAGGAAGCTTTAGATAGCTGAAGAACGAGACCAATGAAATAAACATCTATGAAATAAATTTGCTCAGAGCATTTACATTCTCTAAATGCCACACATAAAAATCCCCAGCCAGGGTGAATTTACATTAATCCCATGATTTCTGAGGTCACCGGAGCATCCAGTCTGTTCCCACAGTGTTTCTCTCCCTGCCCAGCTCTCCAGTTGACTGCAGGGCCACCTCGAGCGAAGCCCTATGTTCACCTCCACACAAGGTGGAAAGCTATGAGAACAAAACAACAAAAACAGCAAGTACAAAGTTAGGAGAGGGAAAGAGGGGCAACAGTTGTGTGCTCCTCAGGTCACACCTCTGTAGCTTCTGTGCCAGGCAGGCCTGGATGCAGACTCCAATTTCCCTCTCTTTAAGCCAGCTGTGTGCACGCACACAGATGGGAATTTCAGTGAGGTGAGCAATTCTACCCTCATTAAGGGTCTCAAGTTATCACCACACATTTTTCAGTAAGCAGTAAGAAAAATTCTGCCACAAGGCACCGACAGTGACTTTCAACCTGGCCTGGTTTGATGGTACAGCCTCAGGAGAGAAGCTGCAGAAACAACAGCGCTGCCACGTGTACTGATAGCACAACCACCTTCTTCAGCAGGTGACATTTTCAGTGGACGTGAGTGGAGAGGGAGAAAAGCCCCAAGTTTTTTATAGAAGTCGAGGAGATGTCCGTCTCCAAGAATTTGGATCGTTTTGAGAGAAACAAAATTCTTACTTTCAGGACTTTTTTTATGAAGTCTAAGGGAGAGAGAGGTTAGTAGTATCTGGTGATAAGAAAAACGTTGGTTCATTTCCACCCGACACAAAGAAGTCATCCCATCTTACCTTGGGCAAAGGAATTTTAAGCAGAAGGTGATGGGAATTACTTCCAGCTTATCATTTTGTGACCACGCTCAGGGGTGCCCATTTGTTTCAGAAATTTAGTTTTAGGATGTCATGATTCCTCTAAAAGCACAGCTCTTTTTACCACATTTATTGCAAACCTGACACATTCCCCAGGCCCTGATTTGTTAGGTCACTTCTGTTAATACAGTCGTCTCATTTACAAAGCTAATGCTATGATTTCTGGGGACATCAAATATGCCAATCAAACAGAAAAGCTGCATGGAAAATGTCACGGAATTTTAAAATGGGATTCCCTCCTTTCGCTTGAATAGCATTTTCTGAAAAACCTTTTTCCACGAGAACACATATAGCAGTGCATCATCATCCCTCCTAAACAACAATTACACCACAAGAACTGGAAGCGGTGAACACAGGAACAAAACTGGATGCTCTTGGGGAAAATAGAGCACAGCAGATATTTTCCCCCCCACACACACACAAAGAAAACATTTCTGACAAAATGACATTAAAAGAAAAGCTGTTCTGGAGGCTTTCATGCCAGGGATGACTACAGTGCAGAAAGGCAGCAATTAGTAATTGGAGGTTTTCTGTTGAGAAAGCTTATAAAGGAAATATGATACAAGATTTGAAAGGTGAATGTTTACTTCTGTCAAAATTTCTCTTCCCAAACACCAGTCTAGAGATTAGAGCAGAAGATGCCATCTCTTAAAAAACAAGCAGGCGCAATGTCCAAGTGATTAGTCCTAACACGACATACTACATGCAGCATAAGAAAAATTTTATGTCTGGTATCACCTAGCAAAAGCAGAACTGAAATGACAAATAAAGTGCTTGAAATAGTAAAATGAGGGCAGAAGGAGAAAAGTCCAGCACTAACTCGGGATGGGGTGTAGAGCATCTCCCCTCTCTTGCCAAGCTGCCTTCAAGCACAGAGGAGGCCTGGCCAGTCACAGTCACTGCCTCCCTGCGCTGAGAAGGAGACCTGAGCCAAGGGACAGCAGCCTGGTCCTACTCTCTATTTTGAACAGTAATTGATTATTATTTATAGAATCATAGAATTGTCCAGGTTGGAAGGGACCTACAAGATCATCTAGTCCAA
>JAHREE010143063.1:14660-25789 GCA_033628505.1 Tringa tobata | reverse complement strand
CCCCACGCACGCTCACGGCACCGGAGGGACACGCCGGCGGCTCGGCACGGTGCCAGCTCTTGCTGCATCCACCCGGGGAACTCGTTCTGCAACTGCTGGAAATTCAGGTCCAGGCGGTGCTGGGGGGCCGGGTGAGGAGAGGCTGACCCCCCACACCCAACTCCCAGCAGGACCCTTCAAAGCAGGACCGGGTGGAGGACCCTTCTGGGGACCAAGGCACGGGCAGGAGCTGAGGGAGGGCGAGCACCTCGCTGCAACCCACGGCTGCCCACTCCTGTGCTGGGTTCTGGTGACACCACGGCACGCACAGCTCCCAAACAGTTGGCTTTGGGTTGGTTTTTTATGGCAGATCCACATGCGTGGCTGTGCCGTGGTCCCAGCTGGGTGGCCCAGGAGAGCCACCGGTTTACGCTGGGGGTGCATCACGTGTGATGGACACGTCAACGTATGGGGTGTGTTTTCAGGACGGCGTGGAGCAGCTCTGCATCACCCCCTCAGCAGGCTCAGCGGCTGGGTGACCTACCTCTGCTCCTGCATGGACACCGACGCTCAGGAAAGGTGTCCCACGGTGTCCATCACCAAGGGAGGACACAGCCCCAGCCGGTGCTGACAGGACACTAAGGTCCCCTCCCTGCCAGACAAGAAGCAGGGGACAATTTGGCCACCTTCAGTTGCACGAGAAGGTGATCTGGAGAAGATTGTGGAGATGTCTGCCTGATTTCCACTTACCCAAGGAGCAGCAGGCAGCACCTCCAGAGACCCCGGGGTTCAATTAAACCCTGGCTCGTCAGATGAAGCCGGTGAAGTGCTGTGATTTTCTTCCCCAAGATGGATTTCCTCCAAACCCTTTATTAGGTATTTGGGTTAAATCTGTGCAAAGCTGGTAACGCTGCTGCCTCCATGGTGCCCCACAGCAGACTTAGGGGACTTTCAGAGGAAGAACCAGGTGGGATCCAACCAGCTAAAAGGGAGAAAAGAGAGCGAGGAGGGAATCGTCGGAGCCCAAATCCTTCAGGACCTTCTCTCCACACCGAGAGATGACAATGCCAGTGTCCCCTCTTTGCAAGGGTGGCTGGGGAAGACACCATGGCTCGGGGGAGACCTGCCGTGGTCCTGGGGGAAGCAAAGCCTGCAGGATGCTCCCGGGACCCAACCGTCCTCCCGGGACAGCTGTGGAGCCTTCCCAGCTCTGGCCGAGGGGAGCAGAGAGCAGAAGGCCGGGCAGCAGCGGGTTAAAAGCTCGAGGTGGGACTTGGTGAGCTGCTTCCTTCCCGCTAACAATAATAACGCCGAGGGAGAAAAGGGATGCCCGGGGCTCTGCAGGGCCAGATAGCTTGGAACAAGCCTGGCCCCGCAGCTGCGGTGTGCCAGAGGAAGCCTCGGCACATTATCTGCTGGCCCCACTTGGCTTCCTTGGCAGCCCCTGTGCTGCAGGGACCGGGACGTGCTTCCTCCCGAGCCCCGTTTCTCATGCACCCAGGCTGGGTCCTGGTACTTTGATGGGCCCCCAGCACCCTCCCGGTACTGCACCCCCAGGAGAGCTGCAGGTCCTCGGTCCCCTTCCCGGCATCAGCCTACCCCACCGCCGGTGGCTCTGGGAATGGTGTCACCCGGAGCTCGGAGCCACAGGACCGCATTGCCACCCGGCACAGAGATGTCCCCACCATCGCCATCCTGCTGGCCCGACCCTCCATGGATAGTGCCCGCACCTTGGCAGAATGAAGAGCGGTTTTGGCTGGAAGAAGGCTCCTGCCCAGAGGATCTCCAGGTCCTGGCTGAGGTCCCTGCAGTTCTGGTTGCCTCCGCTCCCGGTCCTTCCCCTGGCCGGTGAAGTTCTGCTGCCCTCGGAGCTGCTGCGACCGGCCACCCTGGCTGGTGTCCCAGCACTTCCTCGTGTGCTGGTTGTTTGTGACCTGCCTCCTGCTCCACCTCCAGCTGCATCCGTATCACAGGAGCTGCCCTTTTCCGTTCCTGGTCTCCTTTTTTGGCCCTCTTCTGGAGAGGGGCTTTGCCTTCCACGGGGGCTCTGCCTGCCACTGTTTGCCCCACTTGGCCATGGGAGGTTGCCTCTCAAAATGGATCTTGCCCCGATCCTGGCAAGTCCTGCCAGGACTCCCCATGTCCTCCCCACTCCTGTCCTAACCCACAGACCTGCCTGACCCCAGCTCATGGTGCAACAAGTCCTTGCCCGTGGCTACTGACCTGAAAGAAGGCGGCTGGTGGAAGACCCTGGAACATACCTGCCTTTCCCAGCACTGAAGTCAATCCCAGGAGCCTGGAAAGCTGCTGGGCTCCCCAGAGCAGAGAGATGTTTGCCCCCAGATGCTGCTATGGCTCCACAGGGGCTGGTGGGGACAGTCTGAGCTGCTCTGGGCGACAACCTCCCCACCTGTGGTCCTCAGATGTGTCGCTGTGCCCTTGTGCAGCCCCTGTGTGAAGGTTGCCCAGATTCCCCTGCTGCTGGACCCAGTGGCCTCCTGCGGCGACATGCTGGTCCAGCTGGCACAGACGTATAAGCTGCTAAAAGCTGATGGATCCTAAGTCATCCTTGCTCTGTTCCAGTTCACCCATGCCTCTAAGGAGCTGCTAGATGGCCAGGTGGAGCTGGCGTCTCCTGGGACACCCAGTGAAAGGCCACGGGTGCTCAGTGCTGCGTGTTGTCCTCAGGGCGGACACCGAGGCCTGAGGCTGCCCAGAGCCAGGAGATAAGCCTGACACAAAGGGCAAAGCCAGCAAAAGGGAGGGAGGGAGGCAGGAAACATCAGGCAGGAGAGGAAGCGGGGAGATAATCAGCTGTGTGAGCACAAACGCCCGGAACTTGTGCAACGGAAAAGCCAACTCCGCTCGGGAAAGGATTTGTGGAAGGAGAACGGGTCTCACCGAGGCTTCTTGAGGAACACGTGCCCTGGAGCACCTTTAGGTGATTCCTGCTGCAGAGGTCCAAGCTGGGTCATCCTCCCAATGGCATGAACAAGGGGATGGACTGACCTGCTGCCCTTGGCTCTGCGCGGCGATTAGCCACTGTCCCAGCACCCGAAGGGGAGACCGTTGCACCAGGCTTCCCACCGGCTGATGGTGCTTCAACGTCCACCAACCCCTTGAGGTTTGCTCTCATCCCCAGCAGCTGGGCTTCTAGTAATGCCAGGGTGGACTTCACTTGCAGAGCTCCCAGTTTCTCCTCCCAGCACCTCTGGCACGCCTGGGGCACAGGGGGCCACCCACATCCTGGGTGACCTGCCCACACTCTTCCCAGGGGGTGGGAGAGATGCTCACAGATTTATGAGCTGCCCAAACTCAGCCAAAACCCTGCTGCCACAGCAGGTGGGCAACCATCCTGCGTCACCAGCACTGCAGACCACCAGCCAAGCTGACGGAGCTCATCCCAACTCTCAGCAGTCCCGTTTCTCCCCGTTTTCCCAGGGAAGCATCTGTATCCATCTCGTGGGGCTGGCACTGATGATGGGGAGAGCTGTAAGCTGCCTGCAAGCAGAGGTGGAATACCTGGCACAGCTCATCTCCCAGGATCCAGCACGTGGTGTAGGGCAGAAAGGAGAAACATGGAGAGAGAGGCCATGGTGCCTGTCCACAGTGACTGGTGGGCTCCAGCTGGCTTCTGTGGAGCAACGGGGGCAGGAGAACCTCTGCCAAGGGGCAGGAGAGACGCTCAGTGGAGGTTTGGCCACGTCTCTGAGCCAGGGCTGGGCTAAGCACAGCCATACAGCTGCAGGATCAGACCCTTCACCCATGCTCCTGTCCCTCAGCCGTTCCTCAGAAGGGATTTCTCTCCTCCTGCTGCTATCGCAGCGCTGACAAATGCCCAGGGAGGTGCCCAGGTGGGCACTGACTCCTCTGGCCACAGATATGAGCTGGGAACAAAGACGAGCAAGCAATCGCCTGGGAAATAGGTGGCTGGGAAGAGCCCAGATGGCTCAGAGCTTCCCAGAGGATGGAGCAGCTCTCAGATGGGGCAGCAGAAAGCCAAGGCCCATGTCTCCCTGCCAAGGAGCACCCATGCAGTGGTGGGTGCCTCATGTGGGTTTGGCTCCCCCCGGCCGTGCTGGCAGCGTCGTCTCCTGAGGGCCTTGGAGAGTGGAGCACGGGCTTGGGAAGTGCACATCAGCCTGGGCATGGGGAAGAGAGCCAGCTCCAAAGAGCCCGGGGGCTTGGCACAGCCAGGTGGGTGTTGGCCAGTAGCCCCAGGCCAGGGATGGGACAGCAGAGCCCCAGCTCCAGGAGAGAAGTGGGACCCAGGTGTCCCAGCTCCCGTAGTTGCTCCAGAAAGGACCATTATGGAAAGGAGAGAAGTGGGACCCAGGTGTCCCAGCTCCTGTAGTTGCTCCAGAAAGAACCATTATGGAAAGGGTCTGCGGAGTAAGGGACCCCTTCTCCATCTGGGGATGCTCCCAGCACCCCTGAACTTCACAGGAGCATCTTGCCCCTCCTCCTGTCCCTGGTTGGCCACCTGGTCTGCTCTTGACCCCCAAGAAGGGGTTACAAGGAGCCAGGGGACCAAGCTCACAAGCTCTGGCAGCGCTGCTACCTCCAGCCACTCTGTCCCCAAGCCCAGGCTGGCAGCCAGGTTGCAGGTGCTCCCTGCTGTCCCCTTTCCCAGCCTCTCACAAGTCTCAGCCACCAAACCACCACCGGTTTGGGAGGAAGAAAAGCTCACTGGAGCCTGTGACTCAATGGGCTGCGGGTACCAGGGCTTGTTGGAGCTTGTTGGGGCACAACTCACCTCGGTGGGGCAGAGACGTGGCCCCAGCCCAGCAGACTGCCCCGATGCTCTGTCTGCCTTGGGGGTGAAGCCTGGGGTTGGGGGGACAGTGGCATTTGTGGTCCTGGTTGGGAGATGGTGGGGGGGCTCCTGTGCAAAGCTGGTGCTGCCAGGGAAACCCGCGCTCCAGGGGAGATGTACAGCTCCAGAAAAGGTCAGGCCCAGAAGGATGGAGGTTCTTCAGCTAATCTTCCAGATGAGAAAGAGGAGGTGGTGGCCTCTGAGGCAAGGAGGGGTGGGTTTGCCTCTCCTGCAAGCCAGGCTGCTCTGACCACCTGAGACTAGGATTGGTTTTGAAGGAGCCTCGGCTCCTTTTCCACATATCTCCCCAAGGAGAAGCTCTTTCCAGATGGGGCAGAACCCTCCTGAGAAAACCCAGTACCACCCCAAAGTCCTTTTCTTTGGGGCTGTTACCACCTTCTGGGTAAATTCACGCAGTCCAGGGCTGCCTGGCCCATCTTACTAAGGTTCTCAGCCTCTCCATCCTGCAGAAGTGCTATTCCCATGCTGTGTGCTCCCCGATGGGACCAAATTTCCCCCACCCAGGGGTACTGTCCCCAGCTGGGGTTCCACTACGGGAAGATCTGGCTGCCTGGGATTGCAGAACTGGACTGTGGTACTACTGGTCCTCCCATTCCAGCCCCAAGGCTGCTCCCAAGGACACTGTGTCCCGCACAAAGTCCCCCCAAGAAGTCTGCAGCAAAGACACCATGCTTTGGGTGGAAGAACGGCAGAGACCAGGCCGACCTGAGCACGCTCAGTGGCCAGGGAGGCCACCAGGGCTCTGGGCTGGTTACGTGCCCCCTGTGGGACCTCCCTTTGGCTCAGAGCAGCCAAAGGCAAGGCAGGCAGAGTCATCATAGAATAGTTTGGGTTTGAAGGGACATTTAAAGGCCGTCTAGACCAACCTCCCAGCCCTGGGCAGGGACACCTCCCACCAGACCAGGTTGCTCCAAGGCCCCTCCAACCTGCCCTTGAACCCCTCCAGGGATGGGGCAGCCACAGCTTCTCTGGCCAACCTGGGCCAGGCTCTCACCACCCTCACACCAAACAAGTTCTTCCTGAGATCTAGTCTAAATCTCCCCTCTTTCAGTTTAAAGCCATCACCCCTTGTCTGGTCACAACAGGCCCTGCTAAAGTTTGTCCCCATCTTTCCTTCTCCTGTAGGTACCGAACTTATTTTTCAGAGGGGACATCCCCAGGCCAGGGCAGAGACAGTCTCAGTGGGGACACTGCAGCTGGGAGAAGGCACAGGTACTAATTGACTTTATTTATTAGCAACATGAAGGCAGGGATCCCAGGTTGCCCTGCACGCCCGGTGGAGTCCCAAGTAGGTCCCTTGCAGACCAGAGAGGGCTGAGCATCCCGGTGCTCCAGGGCACCCACCGCGTCCCCCGTCACTGCGAGGTCCCTCGTGGGGACAGAGAGACGTCACCAAGGAATAGCTTTACCTTCCCAGTTGAGCAGGGTCCCGCTGTGCTTCTCAGAGAGGACCGGCAGTACAGACAGCAAACCCCGCACGCTTGTGTCCACCGTCAGGTCAGCCTGAAATGGGAACAAGTGAGGAGCAGGACCAAGACCCCACCATCATTCCCAGCCATCCACTCAGCTGGTGGACATCAGCAGCAAGGCTCCTTCCACCCAGAGCAAGTACGGTGCACGGGAGGTGGGACGGGTCTGTTACATGACAGGATGGCTGGGTATCTGCCTGCTCACTGATGGCTTGGATGGAGGTGGCTTGGGCTGGGAAGCCCTTCAAACCACGTAAGAGATCCCTGCTGCAAGCAGGATGCTACACGCAGCCTTCTCAAAACTCCAGGGTTGCAGAGACCAGCACCATCCCAAAACAGGAATCTTGCAGGGTGAGTGGAGATCTCACAGACCTGCTCCTCCCCTCCCTGCTCTGTTGGATTCACATTCTCTGCACATCTAAAGGCTGCTCAAAGCCTTTTTTTTCCCTGAACAGGCCTCCTGCTCACCCTGGATAGGTGCAGCACCCACATGTTCTGCAGTGGTCCAACACAGACATGGGCAACCTGAAGCCCAAAAAGCAACTCATTCTCGCATGGATGCCTCCTCCTGAGAGTCATCTTGGCCACCTGAGGAACCTCCCGTGCCACTGCAAGTTTGCAGGCTTGGGTCCCACCCGTGGGCGTCCCCTCCTCGACCTGCTCAGCCAAAACCCACCTCCTGGCTGCCCATGTCAGTTTTCACCCAGCCAGGATGAAGTGCCACACAGAGGATCCCGGCTTCCCCGTAGGTCAGAGCCTGGCACTTGGTGAGCATGTTGAGGGCAGCCTGGGGGAGGAAGGAAGCGTCAGCCACGGGCAGCAGAAAGCTCCACACACTCGGCTCCCCTCCCACCACCACCTCATGGCAAGGGAGAAAAAGCAATGCCAGGTCTTCAAGAGATGGTATGCGTCTGACCTAGGTGGGCACCAGCTGGGCATGGAGATGCTCAGGGATCTCAGTGACCAGCACAGGTAAGTCCCTCCATCTCAGGGACAGCTCTGACTCCCAGTGAGCTCAGGAGCACTGGCTGGTTCCCGGTCTCCATACCTTGCTGCAGCGGTAGGAGATGACAGGCTTGAAGAAGGACTCAGGAGTTTTCTCAATGGACCCCATGATGGTGGAGATGTTGATGATGGCTGCCTTGTTGCAACTCAGTCCCTTCTCCGTGCTCTCCCGGGCAGCCTTCTTCAACAAGGGCAGGAATGCCTGGGGAGAAGCAACCTTGTGGGACGCCTGTGCCTCAAACCAGCCCTGCTTACAGCAACTGCAACTGGGAGGATGAGGAGGAACAGCAGGAAGCCAAGAGAGCCCTGGTGTTTTGCTGCAGGGGTCCTGCCTGGTCCCAGTTAGCCCAGCACAACGTAGGCGGGCTATACAGCTTTTGGACCCCCTCCCTCCTGCAGCCCTGGGAAACTTGGCAAAGCCCTCTGAGATCTCCATCATGACCACAGATGGGTGGTGGCCAGGTTAAGCCTGGGCTACATTCTCCCTCTATGGTGGGCTCCATCTCCAGAGCTTCATCCATACCTGGGCCATCAGCATTGGCCCCACCGCATTGGTCTTGTACGTCCTTATCATCTCCTCAGAGTCTACCGTCTCCAGCGACGCCGTGGGGGTGTAGATGCCAGCGTTGTTTATCAGCAGGTTCAAGCCGGCGCCGTTCAGCTTCCCCTCCACGACCTTCACCGCATCGGTAATAGCCGAGGGATTTGCAACATCTGCAGAGGAAGAGAAGTTTGAGAGCCATGGGGTCCACAGGGGGGACTTGGGGAGAAGAGGGAGGTGAAGATGCTGAGGAACAGCTATGCACCCTGACCTGTGTGGCCTTCCATCTGTGGGCACCAGATGGTGCTGTGCAACCAGCTCAGAGCAACCTGGCTCCCACAAGGCACAACTCATCCCAAAACTGTCTCCTTCGCCATCCTCAGGGTCCCCCACGACTAGGAACTGAAAGACCCTGGTCTGGGGACAGTCCCGTGGTGGCAAAGCACCGCTCTGACTCCCATGCTGTGTCAGGCACCAGCAGTCATGGCCTCCTGTCAGGGCACAAAGACCATCCCTGAGGAAGCTCTGGAGCATCCAGAGTGGTCTTGGGGTGGAAATGGTCCCCATGGGAGCTGCTGGGGGGTGGCTCTGCAAGGTCCTACAGCTCCTGCCCAGGCTCTGGGACAATCACACAGTGTTTCCACGGGCACTGCTTTCCAGGAGGAGCCCTCCCAGTCTCTCCTGGGACTTGGGATGATGGCAGCTCAGCTGCATGGCACAGCAAGGACACAGCCACTCAGCTGCAGGAGCTGGACCCTGCCCAGGATGGGTCTCAAGAACCTCCTGATCCTGTGGCCACGGGGCAAGGAAGCTCCAGGGAACAGGATATTGGGGCTGAGACAGGTCTGGAGAAGCTGGGCTTTTCACAGCAGGACTTGAAGCAGTTCTGAAGAACTGGATCCCTATGTAGAGGCTGAAGGCAGGGAGGGAGGGAAGGAGAAACGAGGCAAGCATGGCTGGCAGTCACAAATTTACCATCTCGGCAGCAGCGCACACCTACCCAGCTTCACAAGAACCAGGTTTGGGTGTTTGGAGGCCAGATCTCTCAACTCCTACAAAGAGAGACATGAAAGCAATCAGCACGAGGCAGAGGTGATGCCAAGCATGATCCCGGGGCACCAGCGATGGTCCACCCTGAGGAAAGCATCTTTCAGACATTCCTCAGCACTTGTGAACGGCTGGACCGGGGACCCCTCTCACCACTTGAGCTTCTTCTAGGCTCCACAAAGCAACGTGCACGTGCTCAGAGTGTGACACGGCCACGACTGCAAGATACTACGGCCACTCTCCCAAAGGCTGCTGGGCCTACACGCAGGACCCAGCAAGAGCCACAGCGAAGGATGACAGCAAACAGTTAAGGACCAGCTCACCCAGAAATTCTGCAAACTGGATGGGAATATGGCCAGAAACGTTTCCCAGAGGCAGCTGGAGACGTGATGGAGGAAGAATAGCTGTGAATGTCAACATCAGACTTGACGTTTGGGGAAGTCACATCTGGATCCAAATAGCCCAATCCCAGGATCCACTCTGCTCTGGACACTACGTCTCATCCACTCAAGTGAAATGAACCACTCCACATGTTTTTATTGATTATTTTCACCAAATACGGCAGATTCAGAAGCCCTTTCCAAAAAGGAACCATTCAACTTTATGGTTCCTAGCAGGTCTTTGCTTTGAGCCTTCTTCAACTCCAGCAGGTTTTAGACAACAGAAACCAAAACACCACGTTCAGTGTGTCCAAAATGATTGTTTTTAGAACTAAAAACCTCTTAGAAACAAGCCCACAGAAACAAGCTACAGGAGAAACGCAAATTGGTGGCTTCTTGTGAAGGGACCTGTCCTACCAACATGGAGCAGGAGAGCTGTTAGCACTGGCTGTGGTCCACCTTCAGCTACCTCTGAGCTTCCCCACCAGGCCCCGTGTTCCCACATTACCCCTGGGCACAGGAAATGATGGACAATCCATCTAAATGGTTTGTGATGGCCAACAGATGTTGCACCATCCCAGCAGTCCACACCAACACCTGATCCAGGCACAAAGAGACAGGAAGAGCGATGTGGTACCAGCCTGATGGAGGGTCGCTCTGCCCTTGGTCTCCTGTGGTCACAGATTTCAGCAGCAACACCCTGAAGACACTGCCCTCACCCTCCCACAGCTGGACAAGGCTTAGAGAAGCATCCCATGGTTGACAGCGATGAGCACGGACCACCTTGGGGGGAAACTGGCTCCAGGTCCAACCCTGCAAAAAGTCCTCTGATCTCACCATTGCCTGAATCCAGCAAGTTGTGGGGGGAAGAACAGAGCAAAAATAAGGGCTAGCTTTGACCCAGCCAGCTTGGGCACCAGCAGCAGGAGGGTTCTCACGGCACCAGGATCACTCCTGAGCCAGAAGAACGCTGGCAGCGAGCCCACGAGAAGCATCTCAAGGGCTTCCTGAAGCTTGATCCCTGCACACAGCCAAGCTGCGGGGAACGAACCTGCTGGAGGCAGGATCTACCAGAGCACAAGGGTCTCCCTGCTGGGGAGAAAAAACAGAGCTGGACCTAAGGAAAGCTGGAAGCACGTGTGAGCCTCTCCCATTTTCCTGAAGCTGGAAGCAGCAGAAGGACGACCCCACAGCTCCAAGGATCCCCACCCCCTGACCGTGCAGAGACCGGTAAGACATCACAGAGATGTGTTACTGCAATTCCCACCAGCTCGGGCAGCCACAACCAGGGAGTAAAACCCTGCTTAGACCCCACGGGGTGCAAGGGGCTGTCCTGCAGGTGTCGCAGAGCTGAAGGCACTGGGAGGGCTGGGGTGGGGAGCAGCCAATGATGCCTCCGAGAGCCCACCAGCGCATACTTAAGGCAGCACAGCTTGGTCTTAGAGTCATAGAAACATGGGATCGTTTAGGTTGGAAGGGACCTTAAAGCCCCTCAGTGCCCTGGGCAGGGACACCTCCCACCAGAGCAGGTTGCTCCAAGCCCCCTCCAACCTGGCCTTGAACCCCTCCAGGGATGGGGCAGCCACAGCTTCTCTGGCCAACCTGGGCCAGGCTCTCACCACCCTCACACCAAACAAGTTCTTCCCCACATCTCAGCTCCATCTCCCCTCTTGCAGGGTCAAACCCTTCCTCCTCCTCCTAGGGCTCCCCTCTCTCATCCAGAGTCCCTCCCCAGCTTTCCTGGAGCCCCCCTTCTTTAGGGACTGGAAGGGGCTCCAAGGTCTCCCCGGAGCCTTCTCTTCTCCAGGCTGAACCCCCCAACTCTCTCAGCCTGTCCTCCCAGCAGAGGGGCTCCAGCCCTCCCAGCATCT
>JAHREE010143063.1:0-14304 GCA_033628505.1 Tringa tobata | reverse complement strand
CCAGAGAAGCTGTGGCTGCCCCATCCCTGGAGGGGTTCAAGGCCAGGTTGGAGGGGGCTTGGAGCAAGCTGGTGTGGTGGGAGGTGTCCCTGCCCAGGGCAGGGGGTGGCACTGGGGGGACTTTAAGGTCCCTTCTAACCCAAACCATTCTGTGATTCTGTGGAGGTGTTCATGGGGACTTTTCTTGTGGCCTTTGCTGATGGGTGTCAGGTACCTGGTTCAGCAGCTGGAGCAAAGGCATGGAAAAGGAGAAGGCAAGGAAAAGGTTTGGTAGCATCTAGGGATGGGGAAATGGGGCATAAGGGGAAAGGACAAACAGAAAAGAGATATCAGCATCAGCTGGAGGACTGTGTCTGGAGGGGACCTGCATGTACCAGCTCTGCTGCTGGCCCTGAGGTGGGTGTTGATGTCTCACTTTTAAGTCTTACATGGAAAACCAGATACACAAACGACACTAAAGTCTCCTTATGGTGAGCCACACCCAGGAGCTCAACAGCGAAGTAATGACTGAGCAATTCTGATTTATATAACTATGATTATCTCTATTGGTTTTTTTTTTTCATCTTTGTTGGACAAACTCCAGACAAAACATCTCTGATACCCCTAAATAAATCAGAAAACAAATAATGAAATCAATCTCGTGATAGCATGAAGTGATTTGTCCTCATGGGACTTTATCCTGCTCCACTGCAGCTCGACTCCATGGCTGAGCCTCTGCTCCCCAGTTTGCCTTGGGATATAAAAATGCCTTGAGAGCCTTTTCACTTTGAAGAATGATACAGAACTTGGAATTTACTAGAAACAGATCTTTGATTATGCCAATAAACACTAAGAAGCTGAAAACATCTGTGGCGTATATTTGGGTTAAAGGTTTCATTCTCCCTTTTTCTGCCTCATTCTGTGCTGAAGCCGTTAATTAGGTGACTTGTCACCAGAAGGGCTGCTCCATCGGTTGCAAAGATTGGCAGACAGGTCCCAAATGAGGACACAAACCGTCATGGTGGACCACACCGAGGAGTGGGGTTTCAGCCACCTATTCCAAACAGACCCTGCGTACTGCAGCCCAATTATACTAACGAGCTCTTCCTAGGTGCTTGTTCCAAAAAGCCTTGGATACGGGGATCCCCTGCAACCTACTGTGCAGAAACAGTGAATGCGTGGTCCTGGCTGAAGTCAGCAGGAGCTTGTTCTGAATATAAATGTGAGCTGTGGAAAAAGGCCAGCCCCGAGCATCTGTAACCGAAGGCTTCCCAATGTGGACGTTGCTTGACCCACTTTGGTGCTTCAGTTCCCCATCTACAAAATAAGGGATAATAAATTTTTTGAAAACCTTGTTAGTTAAATGTTGTGAGGCTTCCAGAAGGTAATAAAGAGAAATACAACCGCAAGTGTTGCATATAAATAAACCCAAGTGTTTTATTTTCTCTACCACAAACAGGCATTGTTAAGTTCCTGCTGCCTGGTAAAACCTGGTTCTGGTATTACCAAATTTGGAGTGCTTGAGCATGTAAATACAAGCGTGTTCAACCTGTTTGCTGGTGCATGGCCCTCAGCACCTTCTAACCTTGGTGGGCACTGTTGTCCTACTGTGATGGACACGCTTGACCCCCTCTTAGACCAGATGGTGGCTGTGTCCAGGAGAGTTCTCAGGCTGCGTGGGGGGACTCCTGCAGGGAACGTGGCTGTGTGGCCTCTGCAAGCTGAGGGCAGAGTAGGCAGGACCCAAACCACCTTTGGTTTTCTTTCTCCTTCCTTGCAATGAGAAGCCAGTTCCTGTGAAACCCATGAGCTGTGACCCAGCCAGAGGTTGTTGCGCTACCTCTTAAAGAGATGCCACTAGACAGAGACTTTGCAGGGAAGCCTCTGCCTCCATGCTTTCTCCATGTACCTTTCCTGACAAGCCCGAAAACATGTCCATGTCTTACAAGAATCCCATGGTCAGTGGGCCATTGTCTGTCTTTGGGCAACTGAATCAGGTTCATGGGCTCTGAAGCTCAGTCCAAATGGGTTGTGCTCTGTCTATACTCAGACTATGAAAAGTACATTGGTCAGCATTTTTTTTAAGCTGTCTGGTTGGAAGGGGAAGCAGAAGGCTTGGTCATCTGTCCTCCCCCTCTCTTCCCATGGCCTGGTCAGCTTGGGCTTGAGCAGGCTTCCACCACCGGCTCGGTGGTGATGGGGATGGTTGTTCTGGGCAGGGAGGTGGCTCTGCCCCTCCACCTGCCCAAGCCCAGAAGCACTGAAGGAAAATTGGCTCCTCTGCACATTCCCTCTTAAGTAGAGTCCTCCCATCCTGCTCTACCCACTTGTCCCTGGGCCTGGTGCTTGAATGAGGGCAGTGAAGGTGTCTTGTGTACTTTGTGCCTCTCTTGGCATTGTGTTGGACTCCCCTCAGCACTAATCATCCAGCCCAGCTTCCATCTAAATCTCTGTGCCTCCAATGAGCTGGTTTGAGGTCTTCAGAACTGCTTTGCTTAGAGGAAACCACATCTCAAGGACTTTGGTGGAATTCTCTGGAGTCTGGACCAGAGAACCCACTGTAAGCTCAGAAAAGGAGAAGTGCCTTTGCTCCCTGCCTGATGTAGCCACAGGTGGAATCCCACAGATTCATCTGGATCTTAAGAGACCCAGCAGTTCCTGTAGGTAGCCTCTCTCCTGGGCAGAGGCTGTTTGGAAACCTGTCTCAGCCTTGGTTTCTTCTTGTGTTAAGACACCGTTTGCTCTGCCAGGGTCATGGGTGCTTTGCATCTGCTTCCCCTGCTGCCAGCAGTTTGGGTGCCTGGGCTCAAGGCCAGCTGTGAGATAAAGCCATTGTAACCTGGAACAGCGCACTGGGAAAACACCAAAACTATGAAAAAGGACCATGAGAAACCATGAGACCACCTCACCTCACTTGGGAGCTCAGGCTCTCACCCTCAGTCCCTACACAATCCCTTCACAGTGGGGTGTCACTACTCCTCTCCATCAAAAAGAAAACGAGTTAGGGAGGAGGAACGTGACCTGCCCAGCTTCACACAGAAGCAGTTACAGGGCTGGGTAGGTCTCACCCCACCCCTGGATTAGCGGTTCATTCATCACTATCTATTGATTCTTCAGCAAGTGAGTAATATGTGATGGGCTGAAACAACCCTGAATACACCGTGAAGGAAACAGGCTAGATAAATAGTAATGCGTTTATTCTTATTTACACAGGAGATTAAATGTACTAAAGCTAATTGTGCCACACACCCATTCCCCGGGCTGGCAAAGAAGAATTGGTTTCTCAGTGCCTCTGTGAGGACTGCTGTCGTTGCCCTTTGTGCAAACATCTAGGTGAACCCCAGCACGCCTGGGCTTCCAGCAACTGATAGTGGAGGAGGTGTGACTGCATCTTGGATAAGTCTTGGTGAGATGGAAAGCGTCCATGTGGGAAACACGGCTGTCTGAGGGGTTATGGGAGAGGGGTGTACACAAGGACCTTCACCCTCATCTTAAGGTGTAGACCATGCAAGAATGTTTCAAAGCAAAAGAACTATCTGATTCTCTTCTGGGTAGCTGATCTGAGGTCCCTTCTAGAGGCTTGGGGACAGCAGTAGCGCATGTGAAGAGGCTGGGTTGTGAGCCAGGCAAGGCTGGTTTCTCCTCCTCTTCACACCAGGTTGGACTCTGACTCCTGGAGAAGTGGCACTTGTTTACATTCTAGCGGTCAATGATGCTGCATGGGGCCCCAGAGCAAAGTCAACATTGTAAAGTTACAACTCCAAAGCAGTGAAAGGCTGGAAAAACATGGTGACACAGCAAAATGGGAGAATTAAAAGGTTAATTTTTTGTTTCTGATGCTGCCTGGCTCTGAGGGACCACAGGGGTTTCTAATGGACTGTGGGTACGGCCTCACCCTCCACCCAGAAGAAGAAAACCATGGAAGGCTGTTTGGAGGAGCAGAGCTCTCACGCAAAATGCCATATATCTGTAAGTATAGCTGTGGTCTGTGGTCACTGAAAAGTAAAAATAGAGGAAAGGCTATTGAAATGACCTGTCAGAGTCCGAAAGCCGGTCTGAGAGATGTGCTGGGGTGGGGAGAATTGTCAGGGTCCTCAGCGGGAGATCAGTCCAAGAGGGGCAGCTGGAAGACCCAGAGCTTTGTACTGCTGGTAAGTGGTAGGAACTCGCAAGGCCAAGGAAGTCTCTCAATCCAATGCAGAGCACCAGGAAAGCAGAAGGAGGTCTGATTAGCCTCAGGGAAGAAAATATGAAAAAACCCAAAATTCGTAGAGCTGAGGGAAACGCTGAGACTTGGGAGGGTCGAGGAAGGGAGAAGAGGGGAGGTCTGTGATGGGCTCCCAAATACGAGCTGCAGATGCGCAGGAGGGCAGGAGCCAATTCCTCCTGCTGTGTTCCCACCGGGGATTATCTCACCTAGAAGCTGGGCAGCACAGCGCCGCATCGAAGCAAGGGCAGTTCATGGGATGCTGGTGCCAAAAGTATCGCAAGACCCCAAAGAGGGGCATTGCCATGCCAGAAAAGCTCCAGGCAGTAGAAGGGAGAAGGGTAGAACCCCAGTCTTGGTTGCCATGAGGCTGCCCAAGTGAAAAATGTGCTTAGCATGCTGATGTTGTACTTGTGGGCAAAGCCTTATGGATAACAGTAGAGGAACTAAACAAATACATTAACAGGGAACATTTTCCACAGGGTCCAGAAGAGGAAACGTTGGTTATTGCCTGCCAACAAAGATTATATTTCATCTGCCATGACAGGAAGCCCAGTGTGTTTGTGTGCACTTCTGTCACGTACTCTGGGCTTTATCTCAGGATTTTTACTGAGCGAACAAAATGGGAAATTTCACTCCAAGGATGTGAAAGCAAATGAACACCCTACAGCAAAGCTTGCTACAGGGGAAGAGGAAAGGCTGAGGCAGTTGCCAACCTGCATGTTCCAGGGTACAGAGGGAATTACGCAGCCCTTTAGAGCTGGAGAGAGATGTGCGTGCCAGGTCCGGCCAGCAGAGCCGGTGTATTAGAGGGATTTGGTATCTGACGTTGAGATACGGTCACGGGCTCACGGAATCAGGGAATTGTCAGAGTTGGGAGGGACCTTCTAGAGATGATCCAGTCCAACTCCCCTGCCAAAGCAGGGTTGCCCAGAGCACATCACTCAGGACAGCATCCAGGCGGGGCTTGAAGATCTCCAGAGAAGGGGACTCCACACCTTCCCTGGGCAGCCTTTTCCAAGGCTCTGCCACCCTCACCCCAAAGAAGTTCTTCCTCATATTTGAGTGGAACTTCCCATGTTCCAGCTTGTGCCCGTTGCCCCTCATCCTGTCACTGGGAACCACTGAAAAGAGTCTGGTTCCATCCTTTTTCAACCCGCCCTTTAGATACTTGTCAGCATTAATAAGGTCTCCTCTCAGCCTTCTCTTCTCCAGGCTGAAGAGGGGATGTGTGGGGTGTGCAAAATTCAGTTCTCTCTCCAACAGATACGTGGTTTTCAGTGGTGCCCAGTGACAGATGGGGCACAAACTGGAACATAGGAAGTTCCATCTAAACATGAGGAGTAATTTCTTTCCTGTGAGGGTGGCAGAGCCCTGGAACAGGCTGCCCAGAGAGGTGGTGGAGTCTCCGCCTCTGGAGACATTCCAAAACTGCCTGGACACGTTCCTGTGCAACCTGCTTTGCATGACCCTGTTGGACTAGATGATCTCCAGAGGTCCCTTCCAACCCTGACAATTCTGTGATATTCCAACACCACTACAGCAGAAACTTCAAATTTCTGTGTCAATAGCTTGGCTTTATATACATTCAATTAATTTTTAACATGTCTGAGAAAGAACTGGTGGCTATCAACGAGAGCATTTCCCAAAGTCGTGATGTCCAGATCTAGATGAGATCTGTGCTGATTTGATGAAAACCACTCATCCTTCCTGTGCTGGATTGATGTCTACGGTGACCACTGTGGTCTGGGGCAGAGCCTGGAGAAGGCAGGTAGGGATGGAGAGGTGAGACAGGGCAGGACTGCTTGCTTTGGTGGCACCACGGTGACCACGCGAGTCATCTGAGGTGCAGAAGGTTCCCTGGGACCAAACCTTGGCACATCTGTGCTTTGAAGTAGTTTTGTTTGGGGGGGAAGGTGAACCCAGTGGTGATATGAGGGTGAGGATGCTGCAGTCTTAGAGCAGGACCAAGTCAGAAGCAACTGTGGGACTGAGGATGGCAGAGCTGGACCACCAAATGGGTTTGGGGAAGGTGACACTGGCAGGAGCATCCCAGGACTGCATGGAGGACCTGCCTGCCTCACAGTGCCTGCCAGTTGAACCCCAGAAAACACAGAGGACTGGGGAGGAGGAAAGCAGCTGCTGCTGGAGTACAAGAGCTCACGTGGTACTGCAGCTGGGAGGAAATGGCTCTAGATAAACGCTACTCCCCCAGACATCCCAGGAGAGAAGACGACACTTCAGCAGTGTCAGTGTCTCCATTGTTGCCCAACAACCTGTGCAATGGCTCTGGGGACTCAGCGCCTGAAAGCACGGGGTTGGCAAGAGGTTTCTGGGGATATGTCTTCACCTGTAGTGGTGCAGGAACACATGACGTGCAGGCACACCAGTCCCAGCTCTGCAAATCTGTAATGCCTCACTGGAGGCACTGGGCAGCACTGGGCTTCAAAGGCAACAGCACAGAACTGTCTGTGCCCCACACCAACGGGCGGTGTGGAGAATGGGACTATGACCAAGGCATCTCTCTTTGCAGGAGGATGGCCTGGGCACCCGAGTCCTCCATGGCTCTGGGCAGAGGGACTGCTCAACTTAGGACTGTACCCCAAGGGATGGAGTGCATCATCAGCGGAGACGTGATGTGCCAGCCACACAGGGCCACTGACTTCTGCCATCAGACCATGCTGGGTTTGCTCCACCTCACCGTTCTTTCATAGGACAAGCAGTGAATGGGAATTGGCTTGGAGGAGGCAAGAGCAAGGCAGAGAAGGTCTGCCATCTGGCCATCTGAGGCACGACCTGGTGCAATGTGGAAAGACCATTGAGCCCACAGTATGCTTGTGAAGCTGTCAAGCTCACCACTGTCAAGTCTCCATGGGGGGGACATCCCACATCCCTCCCACGTGCTGCTCCAGCCCTCCTCACCCACCACAGCTTCTCCTGGACTGGTTGCCTGGTAGCTCCTGGATAACGGGGCCAGGTTTCACAAGGTCAGCTGAGTTTGCCTGAAAACCCAAGTGATTTTTGCCCTTTGCTAACGAGGGCTGGCTCCCAGCCAGGAACTCTGCCCAAGAGTTCGAAGAGCTGGGGAAGTTGTTGCTGGAGCCAAGGGTTTGTTCAAGCCCCGAGTGGGTGGGGTGGCTGTGGAACATGCTATAAAGAAGCATTAGGAGCTGAGCAAACACCACCAGCCGGAGCAGTGAGAGGAGAAGCGAGATGGCAGGGCTTCACGTCCACTCCGTCCTGGTGACAGGGGCCAACCGGGGCATCGGCCTGGGGCTGGTCCAGTGTTTCCTGGAGATGCCAAAGCCACCCACGTGGGTCTTTGCGGGCTGCCGGGACCCCAAGGGCCAGCGGGCGCAGGTGAGGCCGGGCTGGGAAGCAGTGGGTTGTGCTGTGGCTGGGAGTGCTGGTTTACACCACCAACACAATTGGGCCCCTGCTGGTGGGCCAGGTGAGACCCTCACCCGAGCAGTGCTGTCCCCAGAGAAATGACAGGGTCCGGCCTCTGCTCCAGTGCCAACAGGCTCTTGCCTGACAAGAAGCTCATGGAGCCTCTGGCTGGAGCTCCAGAGCCGGAGCCTGGTGGGCTGTGGCAGTGGGAAGAGGTGGGAGGATGCTCTGGTCCTGGTGCCAATGTTGCCTGCTGTGACAGGAGCTGGTCCTCTCCTCTCCCCTCTTCTCCTCTCCTCTCTTTGCAGGCGTTCCTGCCCTTGCTGAAGAAGGCTGCCCAGGGAAACCCGGGCTCAGCGCTGAGCTGCAGCAAGGCAGCCATCATCAACATGTCCAGCTCTGCCGGCTCCATTGAGGACCCCTATGTATGGAATTTAGGACACGTTATCTCCTACCGCTGCAGCAAGGTACTGCCAGGCTGTGCCAGGTGTGAGACCAGATGTTTTCCTCTCCAAACAATCTTGCACACCTTCCATCCTCTCCCTCAAGTCCCTGCCCCTCTCTGCCCTGTGACTGAGCTCCCGTCAGCCACTTGGTCCCTCTCTCGGTACATTCCCATGCTTGGCCCCGGGTCCCACCTCAGAGGGACGTGCCAGGACGGGCCCTTGGCTGGGCTGGGCATCCATACAGAGATGGTGCAGCAGCACCCTATGCCCTGGGGGAGCTGGCTCCACCTGCCCTGTCCCGGCCGCGGGGTCTGGCCGTGTCCCCTCGCAGCCACCCTTCCCCTCCCACCGCCATCCCACCCTCTCTCCCCCAGGCTGCTCTCAACATGCTGACCAAGTGCCAGTCCCTGGGCTACCGGGAGCACGGCATCCTCTGCGTTGCTCTCCACCCTGGCTGGGTGCAAACCGACATGGGGAGCTCAGGATCAGAAAAGGTAAGAGAGCTTTTGGCCAAGGTCTGGAAGAACCTCTTTATTTCGCAATGCAGAACTTGCTGTGGATTGATCGGTCCCAGACATCCTGGGCTCTAGGGGAGCTCTTTGGCAGATACCCTGAGGGAAGGAGATGAGAGATGAAGAACTCTTCTTGCCCTGTGGTGGCTTCTCTTCACTCAGTTCAGAGAGCCCCAAGCCCTGACAATGACCTGCTCCAGGGCAGACCTTAGCCAGCCTGTGACACATAGCTGTGTTTCTTCTTCTGCCCCTGAAACCCCCAATGACAGTGGAGGCCAGTGTGCAAGGGATGCTGAAGGTGGTCTCCTCCCTCTCTGAGAAGGAGACGGGGACCTTTCTGGACTGGGAGGGGAAGGTTGTGCCCTGGTGAGATGCCAGTCCAGGATCCTGACAGCAGGTCCCGCCTGCACCACATTGTGCCTGTGTCTTAATAAATAAATTTGTGTCTGTAAACAATAAGTAGCACTGTTTGAGCCTTCATCTTGATCTCCTTCTAACTATCATTGTGAGAGTCTTCACTAGTGTTTTTAGAGAACTTCTCAGCCTTATTTCTGTGTATAATTAAGCTAGGTTCATCGAAAATTCTGATCTGCTCTGACTGGTGGCCTTGGCCATCACCCTGACAGGGCTTTGACCCCTGGGCACAGAAGGACTAATCCCACAGCTCTCCCTCTAATAACCTTCTGATGCATCAGGTGCTTCCTCCAGTGAACCCTTCCTTGTTTCTAAGTATGAGGGCCAGCAGAGCTCTGCTCCTTGTCAGCTCCTCTATCACATCTGTCAGGAAGTTACCACCAACGCCCTCTAGGAACCTCCTGGGTTGCCAACGCCCTGCTGTGTTGTCCCTCCAGCAAATACTGAGGTGGTTAAAACACCCCATGAATACAAGAATCTGCAAACACGAGGCTACTTCTGTCTGTAGAAGGCCTCATGCACCTGTTCCTCCTGATCAGGCAGCCTACAGCAGACACCCACTACAATGACACCCATCACAGTCTTCTCCTTAATCCCGACCCACAAGCTTGCTGCTGGCTCATCACCCATCCCCAGGTAGAGCTCCATGCACTCCAGCTGTTCTTCGCATAGAGGGGTCCCTGAGACCCACCAGTGTGTCCCAGGACTGGAGATGCTGTTGTGTGTGTCAGTCTCCAAGCCTTCTCTCCTTCTCGTATCCCAGGAACTGGAATGTTGCTGTGTGCACAACCCCACACCAGCAGCAGTGGCACAGCCTCTTCAGGTGGGACTGACAAGCCAACCAGAGCATCTGGAGTGCACAAGGTGAGCCCCATCTGAGGACAACTCCCCCCTCCCCCCCCCAGCATGGCTCTCAGTGCTCCCTCATTCTCCTTAGAGAGTGGAGAGGGAGATGGGGAGTGCACCCATCCAGGCAAAACCTGCCAGGATCTGGGGGAGGCTAAGGTGGGGCAGAGGAGCCCTTGGAGCCCCCATGTGACACAATCGGGGGTCACAATGGGACATTCCATGTCAGGTTAGAGCTGGAGGCCCTTGGGCAACGTGAAAGAAGGAGGTGGAGATAGCGGAGCAGACGCTTCCTTCTCAACCTCTTGCTACAGGAATTTACCCAAAGGGAGACAAAGATGGAAAACCTGTGCAAAGATGAGTTTCCAACACTCAAGAAACTCACCTCTGCTGGTGAGGCTCACAGGAGTTATTTCTGGGATGTTGTAGACAATACCAGCTGTGAAAGTAGCTGTGGAAACATGGGGACTTTGGGTGAGAACTGGACAGGGCTGTTGGGTACAACAGCAGCCCTGTCTGATCATCCCTTCCTGGCTCAAGATCAGTTTGGCAGGCAGGTCTCCTGGGTCCTCTTCCTGAGGACCTTCCTCTGCCTTTGCCTTGCTGCCCAGTCCCCAGGTTGAAGCTGCTGGTACTCCTGCCTCGCAGAGTGGATTGCCTGCCCAGAGCCACGGTGGCTGTGTGGAGTTGATGAACCCAGAGAGGGTTTACAGTGATCCCTACAGGGAAGATACCTGGGGGTCCCCTGAGCCTCCGAGCCCTCCGTGGGCACCACACCATCCTCTCACTGCTTAGGACATCTATTCCCAATTTCCTACATCTCCTGACATGTGGAGCACCTCACATGTTCTTAATTGGAACGACAATATGTTTAATCTCACTCGTCATCTCCTTGGGCAAGAGTGTGCTGAAGCTGATTTGGAGCATGACACATCTTTCGCTTGCTTTCCAGAGATCGTCATGATTTGGGATAGCGTGTCCGAACACGTGAGACAGCATTTGGCACAGGATATGGTGAGTCTTGCATCCTCTTCTTCCCCTGGTGAAACCCTGAGAGCTTGCCTTGCCTGGACAACGCTGTGCCATCGAGTGCCATGGCTTCCCCATACTGAAAGCAGAAGCAGTCGCCCGGCAGGACACTGCTGCCAACAAACATGACACAGACCAACTTCTCTGGCTGCTGCGAGAAAAGTGAAAGTGCAGCTGAGGGAGAAGAAAGTGTTAAGCACTTTCTGGGTCTTCTCTCATCTCCACTGCCAGAGTGAGAAGGCCATACCCTGGTACCTCTGTAAGGGTTTGCCCCTGTTGAAAACTCCTCCCATTACATCTAGGGGAGGGATGTCGACTTTGCCGTCACTTTTCCCAATAGCTTTCTTGAGCAGAGCAGAGGAGAAAGAGCAAAAAACACCTGGAGTACGTGTTTTCTCCAAAGCTTCCTTAGTGTCCCATCTTGGCCTTTGTAGACTTGGGGTGGGCAAGGCACAGGGCAGCTTTCCCACGCTCTGGCGAGTCATTGGATACTTAGAGTTGTTCCTTCTTTTTACCTCCACTGTTCTCAGGGTGTCCGACTGTTAGGAATCGGGACATTCTATGTTCTTAAAGACTACATGTGCACCGGGAATGGTGAGGTTTTGCTTGTCCGGAGACCCATGTTTCAGATGTCCAGGGTGATTACAGACGAATGCCACCTCAAACACACTGAAGAAGATGTTCCTGGTAAGAGGACAGATTAAAAACCTTTGCCTGCCCTTGCACTACCCTTGAGGCGTATGCTAACCACTCTTAAGGCGTGACTGAATAATTAAGTATGTCCTGAGAACAACCTCAGCATCTTCAATCTGAACAGATCACCAAGGAGCAATTTCTTCGAAAGACCTGTTGCGTGTCCTTTCTTGATGACAGGCATTCAGCTAGAGGGTCTTTTTAGTTGCTTTCACAATTGGCTCCATGCCATGCACAGTTATGCAATATAAGGACTACTGCTTTCGGACTGGGATTTATTGGAGCCGCCTTTCCTAAAGAAACTGAGATAAAGCTCATGCTTTATCGCCTTGATGGTGCTGCTTATCTACTTGTAAGGGCAACGGTCTTAGGGTGAAGAGCTCCTGCTGACTCTTTCAGGCTCCCTCTAGAGCCAAGTGGGTAGAAGTCACTTTAGACAGACTAGAACCAAAGATGGGAACAAGAGTTTGTGGAAGGACTCGTGAATGGCCAAATTTAACATGACTTCTGGTCAGTGCGGGTGCAGTGTGACACGGATGATGCTGTGGGGCAGAAAGAGCTTGGATCTGTGTTTGGAGGGGTTCTTCTCTCTCACATAACCTCATCTTCCATGTGATTGAAACATCAAGTGGGTGCATGGATATGAGGGGCAGGGAGACAGAAGTATGCTGCTGTGCAATGGAGCAATGTCCTGCCTGGAGCTGCTGACACCTTCTTGGACCCTACTCGGTCCTGCTGCAGAGGTGAATTTGTTCCTCTTTTTCTGTTCTGTAGCTAATGTGCCAGTTGTCCCTCTGAAGTGTGAGGAGCTCTCCGCCTGTGCCCAACTACCTTTTACAACAGTGAAATGTTGTTTATATGAGACTGTGACATCATTCTTTCGGGCTATCTCTACAAGACAAGACACAGACTTTATCTTCAAGGCCATCGGCATTCTTTCCATACGGAACAGGAAAGTCATGATGAGATTTTTTGATGACTTTCTCCTCGAAGTGAATGGCTCTGAAAAGCTGCTGGAAGCCCTTCTCAGTGTGAGTTGACCCCTTCCCCGTGCTACACCTTGTCTTTCTGGACAGCTGTCAAAGGATGACTGAACTCGTTTCTGGTGGTCTGTTTGAACCCTCGTGGCCACAGGGGTGGTCATGGCCTACAGAAGTGCCAACTCCATAGTATCCTGCTGTCCTACTCAGCAGTCCAGCTGGCGTAGGAGAATCTAGAAGAGTCACCTATATAATTAGATCAAGGCTCTACCTAGGCCAGCATCCCACTGTCTGTCCTAGAAATCATAATTGTGAGGCTTTAGTGAGTTCAAAAGTAGACACTGTCTAGAGATAAAGGCTGCAAGACACAGGTACATGCCAACTGTATGTCCCATCCTACTTCACCCCTCATAGAAAGCAAAGGCTTGGTTTCCCTGCACGTGAAGACCCATGGGTTAATCTTACTGCTTTTGAATCTACTTCTGGGACCACATTTGGGATGCTGGGGCAGTGAGCACAGCAGCTTCAATTCACCATATTCCTGTTGTATACCTCGAAGACTGCAGCTTGCTCGGGGCATTGACATGGCAATGCCATTGTGCACTCTGAGCTGTGCAGCTTCTTCTTCAAAAGCCGAAGTGCTTATATCAGCCAAAGAAAACTTTGTTATAGGATGTCCAAGTGTCCATGTCTTCTCTGAGCAGAACTAAAACCTTATAAACAAGGTCAAAATGTCTCTGGAATGCTCTCACATATCACTGTCTCTGTTTCAGAACCCAGAGAGGAGACATCTGGTGGCATCAAGCAGAGAAACTCCTGATTTTCATGTGGGTTCTGGTGGTCTCTTTGTGTTGCCACAGTAAGTTGACTTCTTGTTGCTTGAGGAACACAGGCAACCCTTTCCATAAGGTTTCCCCGATTCATCTCTTTCTTCTGAGTGCAATTTCAAAATGGAAAGATCCCAGAATTTCTTACACATGGATTATACAGGAAGTGCGTCCCTTAGTGGCTACCAGATTCATACAAATCCTAGGTCTGCAACACAGTCATGCCTTTGGTGAGACCTGAGGGTCCCAAGTGCCCTTTAATGCCTGCTTCTCGAGTCCCTGGGGGACAAGAGGAGTGATTTCTCCTCTTGTGCTTGAGTGAGCTTCTTCAGAGCTCTGACCTGAGCTGGGGTTGCTCAGTAGTGGCCTTAATGGTCATGGGGATTTTTATGATGCATTACATACTCCTGACATGAGCCTGAGAGGGTCTGCAAGAGAGCTGCAGGTCAGAGTTAGACTTCAAACCAACCAGGTGTTTGCCAGTTGTGTAGAGAGAGAGTAGTCTGTTCTCCATGTCCATGAACAGGAAGAGGAGATGAGAAATGGTCTTCAGTGAGGGAGTCCACTTTTTGAGAGTTAGGATTGGGAAGTCCTGGAGCGGACTGGTGGGACCTCTCGTGTGCTCTGAAGCCATGGGGGTCTTGATTGTGTTACTGTTTTCTAACAGAGCTCTCGAGGACGTTGCATATTCTGCTTTGGAAAGCAGCAGCCTTTGAGAGACCTCAAGTCTCTCCATGAGTGCTTTGCTAATGGAAGATGCAAAGGGAATGTGGTGGCCCTTCCTTCAATCTGGCATGTTCTCATTTCCAGGTTTGAATTTACGCTTCCATCTGAGGAAGAAGCCCTGGTTCCCTCTGTAGGACCTCTGAAGGCCACAGGAAACAGGGAGGAGGAGGAAGAGAAGGAGGAGAACAAAGAGGGTGATGAGCATATTAAGACTGATGATAATGTCACATTGGACTTGTGAAAGAGTCCGGGTGG
>JAHREE010143061.1:0-10622 GCA_033628505.1 Tringa tobata | reverse complement strand
TTTGGCACCAGCTATAAAGGAACGGATTCTGAAGAGCACGTTGCTGCACAAGAAGTCAATCAACAAGGGTCAGTGAAGCCACTTCTGGAATGAATTCCTTGTGAACAATTCAGCTGACCAAGAGGTGAATATGCAGGGCGTTACCACGATGTTATTCTTTTTTAATGGAGTAAAGAAACAAGGTTGATCATAAGTAACCTTACTATGGGCTGTTGCAACACATTTGGTAATTTTGGTCTTCTGCAATGTTTTGCTGTCAGTCACAATATCACATTTCATTAAGGACTGTCCTCGGGACAAATGATACATGTAGAAAATAAGATAATCAGTAAGTATGCAGTATTACCTTCCATTTGAGAAGGGTGAATGTAATGAGCTATAAGGATAAGCCTTTTCTTGGATATTTCATATTAAAAGACAATTTCAGCTGCAATGAGGAGATTGCTTTTGTTTGCAATTTAGGGAGGAGCTACAGCAAAACAGTTTCAGCCTTCTAAGATCTTAAAGAAGGCAGCAATCAAGATTTTCACTACTCTTCCAGAGTTCTAGAAACCTTATCTGCTTTTATACTTGTAGCTTTTAGATGGCTCTTTGGGGACATTTGACTCGAATCATACAGTTATGCAGTTCTCCACATATTTAAGTTTTGAAACATATTCATTTTTCATTTACAAAAATATGCAGAGCTCCAGATTTAGAACAATTTGGTATCTATCAATGACACCTGACAATCCAAACTTCTTAACCGCCAAAATCTTACAGTTTTGGGTTTTGTTTTTTTTTTTTTTTTGTCAGACAAGAAGTTAATAATGTCCTAAGATCACTCAACCTTGAGTTGTTTTGTATGCAACATAATTAAATAAATAAATAAAGACAGATATTATGTGCAGATATTCCTGGTAACTTTTCCATTACTCTTCCAATATGGCAGTGCATAGCACTGACCCCCATCCGTAGGGGTGATGGATTGGGGTAATTTCCAAGCCCCTTCTGCTCCTCCGACACGGACACAGGGGTAGCAACATGGGAGGGATCCCAGTGCTGGACAATTACTAAAGCAACAAGGAGCTATTCAGCAGGGAAAGGCAGAAGGTTGGCTGGAAGGCTGGACTTGGCCCACGAATATAGCCTGGATGATGCCAGAATGAAAGGGTAAATTTCATAAGGAATGAAAGGGATAAAATAGGCTTTCATGGAATGAATAGCTAAGTAGGTCCCAAGACACATGAAATCTTGGTAGCCAAAGACTGAAAAATTGTTAACTACTACAGTGTGAGCACTGTACAAGGAGAAAGTGCCTGCCAAATTCATGTTCTGGTGCCAGAAATTCTGAAAATCATGAAAATCTGAGGTATAAATCTGAAAAAGCAAGAATACGGTCATTGCTAAATTATAGGAACAGGCCTACTGACTATAGGAATGTTGCTAATAAAATTCTCAGAGCAAAAGCAAGAATTGCAAAGATTACTCTTACCTTATTGACTTTTTCTGGTACAAGGGAAGCATCTTTTAATAATCAAGTGGGACATAAAGCCAAATATGTGCACATAACCTTCAAAAGAATGATTAAACTGGTTCTCAAATAAATGTCTGTCAAGGATCTATATTTATAAAAGACACAAAAAAAAAAAAAAAGTAAAAGTTCAGATGAAAACAAGTGATTCTTTCTTTCTTGCTACCACCTGCCATAAATTAGGTTTTGGACAAGGACAGTTACGCTGCTGTTGGAAACCCCTAATTTAGCCCTGGGTATGAAAGTATAAAAGGTACCAAATTCCGGAAATTAACGCACTGCTGAAAACAAGGAACTGCCTCACATCTTGAGCCTTCTGTACCTTCACGCGCAGCAACAAACTCTTGGCAGAAATTCCTGCCCTTGACCTGAGACTCCCAGGTATCAGAGAGTGACCACGACACAGGCAAAGAGCCACCCTCCGCGGCCTTGGGAGGACACGTAGCTTCCCTGTGGAACCCAAGATCTCTTGTCAACGTTCCTGCATCTCCCCCAGGGCCATAAAAGAGAGGCAGTAAACAAAAACAGGCGAGAGGAACAGGTCTGCTTGGCAGAGGTGAGGAGAAGTTCCACTGGCCAGTGGCACTTTCCGGTTACGCAACGCCCTGCCGGGCATAATGGTCCTCATTCTAGAAGAGCCAACAACGTTGCACAAGGTGGTCCTGTTCCACCCAGACATCACCCCCCTGCCCAGCACGCCAGACACTATACCCTGCCTTAAAAACACTTCGGAGGAGAAAATAATTTCCCCTTAAGAAGAAGAGCAACAGGTAAAAATACTTTGAGAGAGAGAGAACTCGGCAAGTTGCCGAGCACGCAACTCCTTGCAGATCTACAGGGAAGGCCAAGCTGAAGGTGGTCTGAAGGCAGGGATGAAGTCGATCAACACGAGGGTCAGGGGCTGGATGGATGCTGCTTGAGCTACACAGATCCACAGCCCATAAGTCACCGGTGGGATGGCCACAAGTTCCTTTCTCCAGAAAGCTGCCTTAGCGTGACAGGGGTGGGAAAAGGCTCTTTCCTCCAATCTTTGCACAGATCTGATGCCTAAATCCTGGCTTGAGAAGTAGAAAATGGGACAGGTTTTTCTGTGTTCATCCCTAAGTTGTCAACAGTCCATCTCTAAGACTGCCTCAGTTTTTAAATCTTCCACATTTATTTACATTCCTCATATTCTTACCCTTACCTCTTCACAACACCTAGCCACCGTGGCAAGTATTCTTCTCTCCCAAAGCTCCTTTAAATTTAACCTTCTCCCGTATTATGTATTTACGCTTTTTCTGAATAACTCGGTTTTATTTGCTATGCCACTGTCCTTTCCTGAACTGAAGCATCTTCATCATGTGAAGTTTAGCCATTGGCTCACAGCAGAACGATGAGGGTGGAAGGATATTTGGAGCCTGCCTTTCAATTTTGCATCAGGTAACGACCTGGAATACATATAAAGACATTAAATTACTATATTTTCACTGACTTCACTTGTCTGTGAAAATGCCATCCGGTTGAAAACCCGTCCCATGCAATTAAAACCAGTTCTCTAGCAGGAGGAGAAAACTGTCAGAGGAGGATGACAGGATAATGCACAAGAAAAGCACCCTCTGAATAACAAAATAATAAACTTACACACGAATTTCCTTGTCACGTAGAAAAAAATCACTAACCAATGAACAGCAATAGCATGAAAATTAAGTAGAACTAGTGAACAAGCAGACTGCGAAACGAAACGCAGGGATGGCTAAAAGCTAAAATATTCCGTTCTTGTAATTAAAACACCCTGCCTCCTTCCCCTAACGCTTCCTTTCCTCTAACTGGCAATCACCTACCAAAATTCACCCCTGGAAGCGCTGGCAGAGGGAGGGTGGGGACCGGATTCAGCGGCACGTGTCTCATCCCCCCATCTTCCGATTCCAGCCGGGTGACACAACACCGAAAAGCCGTCCGCCGCAGTCAGACCATTGCTGTCATCAGCACGGCTACAGGCTGAAGGATGGTTTCAGTTCTGGCAGCCTGGACCAACATCAGGCACCGAGGCCGAGTTCGACTTGGAAACGGAGGAACGCGTTTCTTGTACGTAACCCCCCACACGACGTTACGAACGCGACGCACCTAACACGATGTCCTGGGGTGAGGTCCTTCTGCCAAGGGGGGGGAAAATTCTCATCGACTTCCCTAAGTCTGCAGCCCCGCAATCACAGAAGTAAGCAAAAAGTAATGAAAAAAAAAAAATATATATATTTGCTCGCTAACCCCAAATTCTTCAGCTTTTTGGTATACCCTCAACCTTAACGTATGCAGCTGCCACATCCATACCCCTTCTTTTTCTGGCACACCAAGGAAAACAACAGCTCGACTGCACGTGGAAGATAATACAGTGGGACTGAGCAATACCCTGCTCTTAGCTCTCCCCAAATCCCANTCTTGTAATTAAAACACCCTGCCTCCTTCCCCTAACGCTTCCTTTCCTCTAACTGGCAATCACCTACCAAAATTCACCCCTGGAAGCGCTGGCAGAGGGAGGGTGGGGACCGGATTCAGCGGCACGTGTCTCATCCCCCCATCTTCCGATTCCAGCCGGGTGACACAACACCGAAAAGCCGTCCGCCGCAGTCAGACCATTGCTGTCATCAGCACGGCTACAGGCTGAAGGATGGTTTCAGTTCTGGCAGCCTGGACCAACCTCAGGCACCGAGGCCGAGTTCGAGTTGGAAACGGAGGAACGCGTTTCTTGTACGTACCCCCCCCCACGACGTTACGAACACGACGTGCCTAACACGACGTCCTGGGGTGAGGTCCTTCTGCCAAGGGGGGGGAAAATTCTCATCGGCTTCCCTAAGTCTGCAGCCCCAAAATCACAGAAGTAAGCAAAAAGTAATGAAAAAAAAATAAAAATATATATTTGCTCGCTAACCCCAATTCTTCAGCTTTTTGGTATACCCTCAACCTTAACGTATGCAGCTGCCACATCCATACCCCTTCTCTTTCTGGCACACCAAGGAAAACAACAGCTCGACTGCACGTGGAAGATAACACAGTGGGACTGAGCAATACCCTGCTCTTAGCTCTCCCCAAATCCCAGGATGCGGGAGTACCTGATAAATCCTGCTCCCGGGAATAGGCCACGGCTGCTGGGACAACAGAGGAGCGTGTCCCCCTCACCCTGCCACCAAAGGGAGCCCCACCACCCACCACACAGCCACCACCCAGCCCGGGGGACAGCCACGGCCACAGCAGGACACGGAGGGATGCCCGTCACGGAGGTGAGACTCTGCCCTCATCCACCCCGTCCTGTCGTGCCCAGCAGCTGCAGGGGATCAAACCGGGATGGGGCGATGCCGAGAGCCTACAGGAGATAGGAAAGAACACCAGAGAGTCACAGAAGGTACACTAATCGTGTGGAGGAGCAAACTTCTGGAGGCACGTCAAGAAAATGCTCTCTTGAACACCTCAAACGGTTTTAACTTACTGGCCCTTTTACATTAAGGAGATCTGGACCCTTGACTTAAAACAGATTACAGCTAAAAGGGCTAAAGCATCAACTTTGCGTCCTTTGGATGCTTTTCACCCCCCAGATTTCTCTGAAAGCAATGTACAGTCAGTTGTTCGGCTGTTTTTTGTTTGTTTGGTTTTTTTTCTCAGCTCACAGCAGTGCAAGATCAGCCCTAAATGACAAGATTATGGTTTATCCTTCAGAGGAGATATTTCTGCAGTCAGGTGACATTCGGCCCCGTGAGAGTAGGCGCGATGCTGCCAGCGGTGCCATCCGAATTACATCAGGCCTCCAACTGAACGGAGCCCAAAGGAAGATCAGGAATATAAAGATTTCTTTCAGGGAGTTTGTTCAGCTGTGCGGTCACGTCGCCGTGCGACTGTCTGCCTGCTGCCTGCCAGCACAGAGCAAACCATCAACTTCAATCTCTCTCTCTATTCCTCTCCGCTCCCTCTACCAAAGAAAGAAAAGGGTACAACAAAATTCCTGAATGCAAACGACAGTGATTTATCTCATGAAAACCCCTCTGGTCCCAGTTGCAGAAATTTAGGCACATTCTATCTTCAGCCCAGTCCTGCTTTGGCTGTAAGTTTTTACCATAATGTCCACCAGCACAAAATGAGCCCTAAGTTTCAATGCAAACACATGTTATTCAAAAGAGTCCAAACAGGCAAGGAAGAGATTGTAAGAGAAAGCATTCCCCTAACATCAGAGGTTTCAGAGGGATAGAAGAATTAAACCAATATCCACTAGTACCAGCTAGTGCCAGCAGCTATCACTTAACAATAGTTTTTACAAAAACCAAACTTACTGATGACAACTTTTTATTTATTTCAACAGCATCTACAACTGATGTGATGGTGATGACCCCACCGGGTGCCCGGCAGCGGTTTCTAAGGTCACTAACCAGCACCCCAGCAAATTACCAGTTTGGGGTCACTGGGCGCTGCTTATCTACGCTTTCCCTCCAGCTCTGAAGGGTTTTGTGGATCCTGCTCTCCCAAACTTATGACCCAGTTTATCTTTTGCAGTTTTGGGTGGGCGCTGTGCTTTGGCAGCATATGAAATGGCTCCAGACTACGTCGCATAAAGGAGGGTTTTGAGAACGCTACGCTGAACAGGACACAGCACATCAAAGCCATGGACCTGCTTTCTTCCCACTCAGTTACCTTCTTCTTCTCTCTCCCTCCCCGAACCCTGCCAAAGATGCTGCATCCAAGGAAGTCACCAAAAGCATAAAACACCAGACAAACGCAAAATCACTGCTGAGCCAACGGGTCCCAGCTCCCTCTGGTAGGAGCCCCCTTGCTCGTTAGCGCTGCATCTCTAACGAGAGTTAATGCAGGAGGTTCGAGGACCTTCCCAAAAGTTACTTATATGCACAGCAGCTCGTGGAGCATTTCAGATCCCAAGGACTCGCGTCGGATTTAAAGAAACTGCTGAAAACTCAAATCTACGTTTCACTGCAAATTAAGGGTCTCGGAAGTCTGCACGCTCTACATCATCTTGAAAAATAGGGCTCGGGTTCCCGAGTAACTTGGCCAATTCTGAAAAATTTTTACCCGTGACCATCGTTCATTCCCCTAAACGTTAAGCTGCAGAAACCACTCCCAAAACCAAGTCTGGGAAACAAATTTGCAGTCGCTAAGGGTAGCTCAATACTTAGCCTGTTGAGTCACCGTGATGACCACAGAACGGATGGATTGTATGATTTTAATAGGTCAGACACCATTGTTTTTTCCTTTACAATCACACATCCTAAAACGACTTAAGGAGTCGAGATAAGTCAGAGGCGCGTGCCCACACTCTGTTTATTTTGAGAAGTCACCACCTCTTCCCCAGATGAACGCCGCTGTCTCTGCACCTGACCGTGTGCTGCTTCTCTTCAGCCAAGGACAGGGACTTGGCACATGCACGCCAACAGCCCGCCGGAACAACAGGCATATTTCTCAGAACACAGCTTTGCTGCTTCTCCATTGTCCATATGTCACACCATCATCATAATGATAATAATTAAATAATAACCCTAGCGGAGAGGTGACCCCAAACCTGACCAACAGGGTGTTCCATCCCACCTGACCCACGCTTGGTATAAAAGCTGAGGGATCCAAGGGTCAGTCTTTTTCCCTCCAGTGGTCAGCGGCCGAGGAGGACTCTGGCTGCTCCTCTGCCTTTGATCCCAATCCATGCCTTCCTGAACCCAGATCCAGAATCCAGCTCCCATCCGTTGCTGGGTCCAGTCTGGGATTTCCCCCATTCCTGCCAATGATGTGATCGTCATCCTGGGAGCTTGATATGGTTTTGTATATATTGTATATAATTCATTATTTTCTTTTTCTTATTTTATTAATTTATAAATATTTTCATCGAAGTAGTTTATTTTTTTTTCTTCCTGAACTCATCAATCTCTTTACCTCTCTCCCTCCTTTCCTTGGAGAGGCAGGTGGAGGAGAGCATCCGTCACTCATCTCAGTGGCCAGTCCGGCCAAAAAAACCCCACGACACACAGCCCAGCCTTCTAACACCACCTGCGTGATTTCTGCTCTGCTCTGCTCCCCACTTCACGCGTTTCCTCCTTCCTAACTGAGCACGAATGCCTCTTGGGTGGCTTCGGCACCTCCGTTTTCTCCAAGAAAATGCAAGAGAGGTGGGTGAGGCAAGACACGTGAAGTTCTGGCCACAAGGCAGTCAATAGGATTTGGGGTTCAGACTCTCCGCAGTGCTAGGATTTCTCACCCCTTCGCAATAACGTCAGATTCATATCTGAACCATTTAAGGTGTTACCTTAAAATAAAACACTTTTGCCCCAACAGCAAAACCATACTGATGGCCTTCACCTATTTCGTGAAGCATCCTGAGGTGGTGGCCAAGGGAGGGTTGAACAAGAGCAAGGAAGGATTAACCTACAGAGACCACAAAAGGAAGTAGCACCGGGTAGTAGGCAGTAAAGGATTGATTAAAAAAAAAAAACAAAACACCAAAAAAAAGTCCCAGTCCCATGTTTGTTTAATAGTTAACGTGACGTCGCTCTGCCTCAAGAGCTCCAGGGAACCGTTTCAAGTGCCCTCCTTTCACATCATGTAATAACCCCACTGGCACGAGCTCTTCCAAACAGGAAACGGCACCATCTACTCAATAAAAACCTCTGTTTGTTTTCTCCTGGTGTTGGCTGAGGGCTACACGAAACCAGAAGAGACGTCTGTCCCTGCCTTCCTTGCCTACCCCCAAAATTTGGATCCCCAGGAGGACAGAAGCAGCGGGGCAAGGCACGTTAAGATGCAGAGCGTAGCTAAGGCTGTAAAAGAAGTGAAAAGGGAAGTTTAGTAACCAACCCAACTGGAAGAGGTTCTCCTCCGAAAAGCTCAGCATCGGTATCTAAAAGGTACTGATGGGTCACCATCACTCTACGCTGGAGTGAAGCCAGTCAACAGCCCGACCCAGAGAAACACCCACAAGCTAGCTGAAACCCTCGTCAACGACCGCTTTAACGAACCAGGCTGGCCCATGGGGAGCGGGTGGCCTTCACCAACACGGTCACCACACCTCGGGTGCTCTCTCCATGACGGGTGAGCAGAGGAGGGATGCTAGCGAAGCAGCCATGGGATGTCCACCTTACGGTGAGTTTGCAGGCCTTCATTTAAAACCCCGGGATGATGTAGGTATGAAAAGGCCCCACAGCACCTTACGTGAACTTGGAACATGGATCTACAATAAAAACCCAAAGTAAATCCCCTCACCTCTAACTTCTGCAGGCTTCAGCTTTATGACTCACCGTGCCCCCGGCGAAACGAAGCTGTGACCACAGCTCCAGAGCTGACCCCAACACACCTTGACACCGATCGGAGTCTTTCCCTGGACTTCAGTGGAAGCCTGGTGACGGCCCTGAGCAGGCACTGGCCGTGAACGTAACGAAACCACCTCACCACCCCCCTCCAAGTTCTGGATGGCAGCAAAATACGGTCAGCATGGGGTCCCTGAGGTCAGAGAGTGTCTACAACAACAAAAAAATATAATACAGGGAAAACCAACAGAGAGATGCTTCAAGTGCACCTGACTCCTTCTAGCACCATCAGCCCAGGAAAAAACTGCGGCCAGAGCAAATATTTATCAAAAAATTTGAAAAGAGCAGATCTCGGCAGAAGCCAAAAATCCAGCCCGGAGGTGAAAACATACCATAATTATTCAATCTTAAAATCAAATCTTCAAATAAAATAAACGTACGCTTTGAGAAATGAGCAATTCAGAAGATAGAAAAGGTTTGCAGCCGAGCCCGCACCTCAGTTTTGCGCTCGTCAAACATGAAGGTCAAGCTAGGGCTTCTAAAAGTCTTCTTGAAAAAATCTAGGGCTTCTTAAAAAAAATCTAGGACTTCTAAAAATCTTCTTAAAAAAGGTTTAGGGTGAGGGTGACAGAGCCCAGGGAGGGTGTGGAGTCCCCTTCTCTGGAGATCTTCAAGCCCTGCCTGGCTGCAGCCTTGAGTGATGTGCTCTGGGCAACCCTACTTTGGCCGGGGAGTTGGACTGGATGGTCTCTAGAAGGTCCCTTCCAACTCTTGACAACTCCCTGATTCCATGAAAAGCAGGAGACCCTCAGCACAGCCAGCATCAGACTCTACGTCGTATGTTAGGAGGCCACCTCCAAACAACCAACTATATGTTGTCTTTAACGTTCCCCATACGGCTCCTACGTGAAAACGGTAATAAAGGAGAAAGCCCACGATGAGGGAAAGCTGAGCTTGGACACGGAACTGGGGGAACAGTTTTAACAATGTCTGGTGACACTCTTAAAGGAAGGACCAAGGAAGAGCACGTATTTTGGAAAGATTAAAACAATGACGAGGCGACGCTGGTAAGAAATTGATCGTTGTCGGGAAAAAAAAATAAAAAAAAAAGGAATGCTGATGTTGCAATAACAGAGACCATTTAGTTTGGATGACACAGCTTTTCTAGGCTGGTCTTCCTTCACCTTGGCTTACACATCCCCAGGAGTGATGCATGGCTATTGGAAAAATTTTGAGGTGTGAGAGGGGGAGGCAGAGGCAGAGCAGGTACCCTGGGACGGGCAGGGATGTCTGGACGTGGTGTCCAAGGGTTACTGACGCGTGGTGCCCAGAAACATCTCACTTGGGAAAGGGCTCCCTGGGCTGGTGGTTTCTCCCACCCAGCCTGCCAGGCACAGGAGCTTTCTCCTACGCTTATTTTTCAGCGAATCGAGAAAATGCAGGATGACACGGGGATTTTGCTGGGTTTAGTTACGGGCTTCACACACACACACACACACACACCCGCCCGTATAAATTAAGATGAGGGAGGTCCCCTGGGGCTGGGCAGCCCGTGCGATACAGGCGAGGATGATGTACGCCAGGTATCAGATGCACCGTGACGCCCTGCGCTGACTCAGCATCCCTGGGAACCGACACGGAGCAGAGAACTCGTAGGAAATCACTTGTTAATAAATTACTGGGCTAGAAACCACCTCCCCCCAGCCCCGACAGTATTTCTGCACGTGAGTGTCATCTCTTCACCTTCTGATTCCTTATACCCGTTAGACCCCAGAGAAGAGAAGGCTGAGGGGGGATCTGATCAACACCTATCAATACTTCAAGGGTGGGTGTCAGGAGGA
>JAHREE010143055.1:21536-40319 GCA_033628505.1 Tringa tobata | reverse complement strand
TGAGCTCCTCCAGGAGCATCACCTCAGCCATCTTCTGCTTTTCATACAGTCACAGAATCATCAAATGGTTCGGGTTGGAAGGGACCATAAAGCCCACCCAGTGCCACCCCCTGCCCTGGGCAGGGACACCTCCCACCACACCAGGTTGCTCCAAGCCCCCTCCAACGTGTCCTTGAACCCCTCCAGGGATGGGGAGAGCATCAAGCTTCACACACGCGCTGCTAATTAAGCTGCAAATGTTTCAGCACTCTTTTTTAATACTTTATTTAAAAACTGAGAACATTATGAGTAGGAGGATTGACCACAAGAGTTGTGACGTCCTGATAAATGTCCCCAGAGCCAGATGTTTAAATAACCCAAGGGAGGGGAGACGTGCCTGCAGCCCCCTCCACCCCCGGGAGGGGAGAGCAGAGCGGGGCCCCGGCCCTTCCACCAGCCCCTCCACCTTCTCCTGAGCCTCATCCCCCCTCTGGAAACGAAGGGGTTACATTCTGTCACCTGCACTGTTCATAATCCCACGTGCCCACCTCGGGTTCAGCATTCCCACACAATAAATGGGGAATTAGAGCACTCCTGGTTGGAGGTCCAGCCCCAGCTGTGGACAAGGACCGGGGGTGAGGCTGCCAGTGGGGAGCTGAAGAGGACAGACTCTTCCAAGATGTTCCTCTCCCAATACAAACCAGTGAGCCGGACGCAAAGGTGATGGACACACTCTTCTCACCTGGGAAGGCAGATCTGATGCCACACAAGGTTTGGGTTCCTCTGAAAAAGTTTATCCTGCACAGTAGAAGACAAGCCCGAAGCTCCTGCACTAGCCTGGTAAGCCCTGTGGCCTCACCTCACGTGGAAGTACCAGCTGAGATTCATCCAGGCACATCCCACCCGTATCCAGAGGGTGCTGCAGAGCCCGAGAGCACCCCGCAAAGGCGCTCCCCATCCAAGCAGACCTGCATGCTGTCTCTTAGGGCTTCCTACTCCACATTTCCCAGAGTTTCTACTCCCTGCTTAAGGCAGGCAGTGAGTTGGGCTGGAGAACAAGTGCTCTCTCTGCTTCCAGGCCCAGAAAAGCTGGCAAAGAGCAGGTCAGGTCACTGAGCCAATGAGCAGGTGAACTTCTACCTGCAGAGGGCTTCCATACCCCCCAAAAGGCAAAGGGACTGCTGAAGAGTCCCTGAATACAACCGAGTGGTTGGTCTCAGCAACACAGACAACACGGGACTGCAAATCTTCAAGTTTGCTAAAGAGATTTGAGTTATGGTGTCTCCCAGCTCAGCACGAGATGACCACAGGACAAGAGTCAATGGGCATGAACTGAAATATGCCAAATTCTGTCTGAAGATCAGGAACTACTCTTTTACTGTGAGGGTGACTGAGCACTGGCACAGGTTGTCCAGGGAGTTGGTGGAGTCTCCATCCTTGGAGATATTCAAAAGGCATCTGGACATGGTTCTGGGTGGCCCTGCTTGAGCAGGGGGGTTGGACCAGATGATCCTGAGAGGCCCCTTCCAACCCCGACCAGTTTGTGATCCTGTGAGGGTGTAATCAGCAGGTCTGAGCACAAACAGTAAATCACCAAGGGAAGAAGACGGTGTTGGAGCAGCAGGATGGGGCAGCACGGAGCAGAAGGAAAGCAACTCGTTATCTGCACGATGACAAAGCAGGAGCTTTTCCTCCTGAGAGCAAAAGTCAACACATGGATCATACATACGTGTAATGCTCCTTCTGTGGGCCTGATTCAGCAGAACAAGGCACAGTCCAGCCGTAGGATGAGGGAAAACTCCCAAAACCATAACCAGAGCCCTCACTGCAGTGTAATTACTGAGATTTCCTTTCAGCATCGTCACGTGCTCTTCTGGTTGGGAAAGTATTTCTCAAAGGCAGAATTTCTCTCTAGGATGGAATTTTGCAGGCAGTGAATAAGGTTTTCCTTCACAAAACCCCATGCCCATGTAAAGAGGCACATCGAGCCGTGTGCCAGCGCCGGGAACCATACAGTGGAAGAAATAATAATAAGTATAATAATAATAATGCAGTATTTAAAAAAGTCTGCAAGATTACAGTCTGTGAATGATGGTTGGCAAAGGCAGCTTGTTGCCTGCTGTAAGGGGTGCGTGGTAGGAATCGGAGAAGATCTGAAATCTTTAACTACTTCTCATCCAAGGACTGAGATGGATAATATGGATCTGAGGATAAATTATCTGAGGATAAAGAGACCAGCAGCCTCGTCCCCGAGGAAATGCCCCAGCGCCAGGCCAGTCTGTGCTGCTGTGGAAGATGATGCTGATCCCAAGTTCTAATTAGAGAGATGACATAAGGTCAAATGTTCCCGAGCAGGATGTCTGCTAAGTTGCTGTAATGTCTCTGCGCAGCATCGGAAAAGGGTGGGGGAAGCCTCTTTCACAGCAGCGACTGGAAAGGAAGAGGAGAGACGTGGCAAATATCCAGCAGAAGGAACTCACCGGCTCCGATGCCGTCACGGGCAAGGAGAACACCGAGGGGGAGAAAGAGTCCTCAGGCACCAGCTCTGCCTGAGGCAGGAGAACTGCACCCACAAGGGGCTGGCATTTCCCAGCTGGGCTACTCAAGGTCCTCTGTGTCACAGAAGTTGCAGGATTTGAGGGGGAGTTTTTTCTCAGTTTGATGTTTCCCCACCCCCGGAGTCAGTATCAGCCTTTAATAAACACACCCAACACTGGAACATCTAATATCTTTGGCAGGTTCCCAATAGGAAGGTCACATCTGCTGGTTTTCGTGGCTCTGAGCTGTCTCTGGGGCTTCCAGGTCACTTGATCCCAAAGGACAGCCACGATTAGGACCATCATGAGCTGTTTGGTCTCGCAAAGATTTTAAAAGATGAAATATTAGGAATGTTACTTTGACAAGACCCAGAATAATAGAGTTTCTCGCAGGGGTTAGCAAACCAAGCTACACAGGTGTGGGAGGAAGCAGGGAAATATCCTTTAGTAGCTGCAGTGGAAAGAGGAACGGGAGGTAAGGGTGAATCTGCTCCACCAAGTGCCAGGTAAGGATGGGGCTCCGTGACTCCAACCTAAGCTGAAGTGAGAAACATTATTCAGACCATTCACCCACTAAATGGATCGTAACCCTGAGACATTCCCACTTGAAGCGGAGAGAAACACTTGGCCATTGATACCCTAAGAAGATACTGTATTTGTAGGTGAGTTTTAAGCACTGATCCTTAAAGAAGAACACAGATCTCTCCAGTTTCTGCAGCCAGCGATGTCCCACCTGGAGCTGTGGTGGCAGACGGTGGTGGGGGCTTTGGCCACACTGGCTTTCTTCAATGATGTGTCCTGCCCTGGATCAAAGGGACATCCTTTTCGGGTAGCAGTGCCCAGGTAACTCTGCCTTCCTTCATGATGTCCTCAAGAAAACTCCAAGACCTTGGCAGCTCCCGTGTTTGCCTGCTGAGGGGCACCTGGACCAAGCACCTGCCTACAGAGNTTGATGTTTCCCCACCCCCGGAGTCAGTATCAGCCTTTAATAAACACACCCGCCACTGGAACATCTAATATCTTTGGCAGGTTCCCAATAGGAAGGTCACATCTGCTGGTTTTCGTGGCTCTGAGCTGTCTCTGGGGCTTCCAGGTCACTTGATCCCAAAGGACAGCCACGATTAGGACCATCATGAGCTGTTTGGTCTCGCAAAGATTTTAAAAGATGAAATATTAGGAATGTTACTTTGACAAGACCCAGAATAATAGAGTTTCTTGCAGGGGTTAGCAAACCAAGCTACGCAGGTGTGGGAGGAAGCAGGGGAATATCCTTTAGTAGCTGCAGTGGAAAGAGGAACGGGAGGTAAGTGTGAATCTGTTCCACCAAGTGCCAGGTAAGGATGGGGCTCCGTGACTCCAACCTAAGCTGAAGTGAGAAACATTATTCAGACCATTCACCCACTAAATGGATTGTAACCCTGAGACATTCCCACTTGAAGCGGAGAGAAACACTTGGGCATCGATACCCCAAGAAGATATTGTATTTGTAGGTGAGTTTTAAGCACTGATCCTTAAAGAAGAACACAGATCTCTCCAGTTTCTGCAGCCAGCGATGACCCACCTGGAGCTGTGGTGGCAGACGGTGGTGGGGGCTTTGGCCACACTGGCTTTCTTCAATGATGTGTCCTGCCCTGGATCAAAGGGACATCCTTTTCGGGTAGCAGTGCCCAGGTAACTCTGCCTTCCTTCATGATGTCCTCAAGAAAACTCCAAGACCTTGGCAGCTCCTGTGTTTGCCTGCTGAGGGGCACCTGGACCAAGCACCTGCCTACAGAGCTCCATTTCCTCCCAATCAAGCTGTGGCTGCACCACAAGAGGCTTTAGCAGCTACAGACAAACCAGGGATATCTGGCCAGGGATATCTTAGAGCAGCCTGAATTCCTGGGGCATAACCCCTTCTCTCCTGTGACAGCTTTGAGTGCCTGGATGAGACATGGGGCTGGTGCAGGAAGGCTACTAAAGCCCAAGGCTCCTTGCCATGGCTCCTTGCCCTACCTCCATGGGAAAATGCAGGCAAGCCTTCAGAGAAGGGCTGAGCAAAACAACACATCTTCCTCTTCCTCCTCCGTCCTTGGTTCCTTGTACAGAGAGAGGAAAAGGGGGCAGGATCCAGGACACCTCCCAGATGATGGTGTCACTTTGGGCGAGCAAAGCCACAGCTGGGTACGGCCGTACGACATCCTCGCCTCAGTGGGGGCACCAGGAGCCAGCAGACCTGGAGAAAGCAGACTTTTGGGTAATGACTGCGTGTAAATGTCCACACGACAACCAAGTACCCGGTGGGACGTCACACTCTTGTGCACGGGGACACCCTCCCCAAGACAGGGAACAGAAGACTCACATCAAAACGAGGTCACGATCAGAGTGGGACACTGAGGAAAATGCTCCTAAAAGAAAGGTGTCTACAGTTTCAGGGAAAGAACTGACTTTAAATGGATCATTATCTGAGACCCCTTGAAAAACCCCTTGATTATCAGAAAGTGCAGAAGCTGAGGCAGCACACGACGAGGCACTCAGCAGGGCCCTGAGGAAGAGGAGGATGTTCTGACCCTGTGAGGAGCTGGTGGAGCCGTCATACCTGCCGGAGCTGGTGGAGCTGCCTGAGGAGACGGGTGGCCGTGGTCCCCTGGCAGATCCACCAGCCAGGGCTGCGCTCAGCAAACCCACGTCTGCCCTAACGCCGTGACCGAGCAAAGCAGCCCAGAGCCCTGGGCTACCGTGGCTCGCTGCCACGTACGCCTGAGCAGCCCGGGCTCTGAGGCCTTGTGTTCTACATGTCAACTCCGGGCTCAGCTCCGGGCTCAGCTCTCCCAAAAAACACTATTTACTGTTGAAAACCTGTAGATGAGAGCACAGAGGCACCAAGTCACAGCAGGCCGTGTTTCTGGGCATCCAGCCCCGCTGTTTTTACGCTTAACTCCTCCCCTGTTGCTGTGGTGGGGGTGAGAGTCCAAGCCCACCCAAAAGGAGAAGAATAAACACCCTCTGAGCCCAGGAAACCCCGCTGTGGTTTTCAGTGTATGACTCGACAAGCTCACCCTTCACCTTGGTTTTGGTCACCTGGCTTGAAGGCTGAAGCATCAAAAGGTCCAAAACATTTGGCAGAACACGCATCGTGGCTTCGAACCACCCAAAGGGGTGTTTTAATATGGCCTGTGAGCTTACGTGGAGGGATAAATATATATATATATAAAAAAATATATATATACACATCACCAACCCATTCCAGAGGTACTTCCTCCATGACTGGTTCCATGAGGCACTGATGGGTTTAACCTTTTGCTTCAAAAATAATCATTAGCATATGACACAAACACAGAGCAGGGGAAGAGGAAAGTTGAAAAATAACATTTAAAAATACTTGCTTTTTAAAAATTCAGCCCCTCCCATGTTACCAAAATCTAATTAAAGGGATCCAGCGGTTTCTGGCTCTGAGATGCCTTTGGTCCAAAAGAATTAGGATTCAATATGTTTTTCTGACCCAATCTTTCAAGCACTGTTGCTGTCTTTAGTCCTGCTTCTCTCCTTTGTGTTTCCAAGGGTAGATGAGCTCTCCAAGGAACAGCTTCTTGCAGAGAGATGCCCAGGAATCCTTCGGGTAGCAGCTGTAGGTTGGCAGCCTGTATGTCTGTACCACACTGCCGTAGGAGAGAGGGTTGATCTGTGAGGAGAAGAAGGATAAGAGCCATGAAAATGTGTTGTAGTAGAAAACACAGGCAGATGAGGAGGGTGAGGGCAACTTTTACAGAGCACTGGCCTCTTAAAACACCAACGCTGCTGCTCCCACAGCCTCAGAGTCCCTCTCTGCCTGGCTAAAGCTCTTTAGCCCTCTACAGCACCCTGAAAATTTAACAAATCGAGCTTGGCAAGGAGTATTATCAGGATGGTTGTCAAGCAGAGAGGCAGACACAGGCACCAGCAGGGTTTGAGAGCGATGGTCACTGCAGGAGGGTGTGGAACCAGTGCCTGGAGAGATGGGGGTCCCAGCGCAGCCAGCAATGCTCCACTGGGAGTGCACCATGACTTGAGGAACTCCTCTAGAACGTGCCAATTAACCCATATCTTTTATGAACCTACCGCTTTCATGTGCTACACCCTCACCCACAGCTGTGCTTTAACCTGGAATCCCCTGATACCCACCCGGGGGAAGGGAGTCCTGGCAGAACAGGATGCACACCACACAACGCCAGGCAGGGCTGCTCATCACCATCGGAAATTAAGGCTCCTTGGCTGAGTTAATCTTTCCTAATTTGATTTCAATCACCATCCCAAGAACGACCAGGTCTGGAATCTCTGCCTATCAAAGTTTGTGGCCTCCGTTTACGGTCACAAAGTTGCTGTGTTGGGTTTTGGAAGACAGAGGAGACAGACAGACGCGCTGGCTGGATGAGGGACAACAGAAGCACAAGAGACCTTGGAAAAATCTCATTGCAGCAAAGCTTTTCAGGGTAGAGAGATAGGGGAAGTCAGGAGGATTGATCCAGTCTGGCCAAGATCTGATGCGTGAAAAGGACGCACAGCAATAGTTTGTCTCATAGAATCATAGAATCACAGAATCATTCAGGTTGGAAGAGACCCTTGAGATCATCGAGTCCAACCATCTACCCTACTCTACAAAGTCCTCCCCTACACCATATCCCTCAGCACCGCATCTAATCGGCTCTTAAACACATCCAGGGATGGGGACTCAACCCCCTCCCTGGGCAGCCTATTCCAATGCCCGACCACTCTTTCTGGGAAGAATTCTTTCCTAATGTTCAGTCTAAACCTACCCTGTTGGAGCTTGAAGCCATTCCCTCTCCTTCTGTCATTAACTACCTGGGAGAAGAGACCAGCACCAACCTCTCTACACTGTCCTTTCAAGGAGTTGTAGAGAGTGATGAGGTCTCCCCTCAGCCTCCTCTTCCTCATACTAAACAGTCCCAGCTCCTTCAGCCTCTCTTCATATGATTTGTTCTCCAGCCCCTTCACCAGTTTCATTGCCCTCCTCTGCACTCGCTCCAGCACCTCCAGATCTCTCTTGTGTTGAGGTGCCCAAAACTGGACACAACACTCCAGGTGTGGTCTCACCAGTGCTGAGTCCAGGGGCACAATCACCTCCCTACTTCTGCTAGTCTCCAGAGGAGTGAACAGATTACACAGAAACAGTGGGTCTCAGAAAACAGACCATGAGAGATGCCAAGGTGAGGGGACCTACAGAGCTAGAGGACACTTGGAACGGGGGCAGAAATGGGAGGACAGCCTCCTCTGGAGAAAGGGTCCGGCTGTGTTGGAACCAACTGAGAAGCTGTGTGAAAAGAGATCGTAATTCACGGTAGAAAATCCAGCCACAAAAAGGAGACATCAAAAACCACGCAGACAGTCACTACTTTGTCAAAAAACTGAATATTTTTTTTGTCCACTGAAGAGCCACCAGTTTTCTGGGAGCTTGTCCATGCCTCCAGTTTGGTTGAGCTCATGGAGAGAGGGGAGAAGAACTCAGAGTCCCTACAGAAATGGAGCTCTGGGAAAGGGGGACTAAGCAAAGAGTTCATTAGAATTAATCCTGGAGACCTTTGTCAAATGAGTTCCAATGTAGAAAATTGCTGAAGCAGAAGGAGAAAATGCCTGTACACAGGAGCATCCCCATGAAATTTAGGAAAAAGGCTGGGATAGCAGCTCGCACAGGCTGAGGGAACCCAAAGAACAGGCAGACCCAGCGCGGTCCGGCTGTGGGACACAGACATTAAATGGGTCCCAACAGATCAATGGGACATCAGTTCTGAATGCCATCAAAATGAATGTTTGTGGCAGCGATGGGAGAGCTCATTCCCCCTGAGCGTGTCTAACCCCAACTCAGGCAGCTCCTATTTCAAACCCCGAAAGGCCGAGGATCAACCGCAGCATTTATGGGACGCTCTGCATAACTGCAACCAACCACATCACACTGCGGTTACAGGCAGCTAAAAAAATCAGAAAAAATAGAAAAAACCCAAAAAAGACCAAAGAAACCTGCCCCAAAACCAAACACCAGTAAAACCCGAGTAGCTCTTTCTGCCTATTTCCTCAGCTGTGGGCAAACCAGTATGTTTGAAGTGAAAACATGCTGGGGGAGGTTGGGAAGAGTTGCTATACACAGGAGGCAGGCGGTGTGTGTTCCTCTGAGGACCAGCTACGTGGGCTGGGAGGTTTGGACACAACATGGCTCGTGGAAAACCATCCCCCAGCAGAGTGGTGACACCCAGAACTAACACTTGCCTACGGAGAACACCACGGGATGGTTTTACGCCCGGCGCAATTACACATGTCTACCTTTCCTATTATTAATGGGAACCAGCAAAACAAAAGCTACTATTTATTAGAGAAGTGACAATATGAGCTCCTTTTATGCAATTTCTGTACACTAAAGCTAAAATATACCCTGATAGAATACACATCCTTTGTCTCATAATGGAGCTGTTCCTTTTTCCCTCCCTCTTTTGCTTAACCCTTTCCAAACAATTGCCGTGAGAAACAGCACTTCTGGCAGAAGGTGTGTGGATGAATCAAGCTCATCATTATCACTTCAGTTGAGCCACACCGCCAGAAATATTTCTTCTCGTGCACCAAAATAAAAGATTTTAAGCACTAATGAAAACACCGCGCTGTGTAAGACTTCCTGGAGAAAATTAAACAGCATCTGGAATGGAAATATCATCCCCCCGCCCGCCTCTGCCTGGACTTTACATTCCGGTGACGCTCTCTTCAAAATAAAAAATAATCACTCGGCCCAACCCCAAGCTGAATGTGAATGCTCAAACCCAGCATTATTGATTTCTAAACCATTAGCAGCGCCCCAAAGGACAGCTGTGGATGTAGCAGTCACCAGTGGCTTGAATTATTTTGGGCACAGTTGCACGTATACGGCCTTATCTCCAGCGGGCACGGCGCCAGGGGGGTACTGCGTGGGGAGGGGACAAAGCCACTGGGAGATTTCTGGAAAGGAACATCATCAGGTAGCATAAATAAGTATTTTAGCCTGTGACTTAAAACCAGGCTTTTTAGATTGTCCTCTCAAAAGACCTCTCAAGAAAGCGGTACGTTCAGCAGGATTTCTGACACAAGCCCATTTTCCATTTCCACCAGCACAAGGAGAGCAAAAAAGTGCCTTTGCTGACTCTCTGCTCATTATTATTTGAACAGAAGGCCAAGAGAGACATCCACTAAAGCACTTCCACCTCTTGCTATGATGACTTATGCTATATTCGAGATAGCAAAAGGATCTTTCTGCAGTGCTCCAAGGAAAATTCATCATATTCTTATGACTCACTGCCTCTGCTCTCTAAGTCGTGATCTTTTTCCTCTGGAGAAGCCATCCACCTCATCTCACAGACACACTGATGCCAAGTTCTCTGCTCAGCGGCTCCTCCATCTCATCTTTGGTGTCTGGTTTCCTTTTTATGGAGTTTTCTGGCCAAGGGGAACGGCAGATTTTGGTTCTTCTACCACTACCCTACTGAAAGAGAGGAACTGGGAGGTCAGCGTGCTTCGGAAATGCTAGTTTTGCCCCAGAAGACATCTGCTGAAGGGATTCCCTTCTGAATTGCTGTTGCTGGTGTGCTGGTTCCAGGCTAATCCGACCTCTGCTGAGACAGGGCTGGGGCTGGACCGGTGATGGAAAAAGCAACAAAAAAACCTGGGAAGCTGCAGTTCATTCCTTCCTACACACTCCCCCAGCACCCAAGTGTTTTTTATAAATTCTATACGCTCCTCCTAGGATGCAAAGAGTAAGAAGAGCACCCCTGTGATATGGCAGTGTGCCCAAAATGCCAGGAAATGGAAATTTCACAATCCTGAAAGTGCAATGAGTGGTGCCATCATATCATTTCTTCTTAGAAAAAGATTTCCTTCAGTATCTCTGATGACAGAGCACAGAACTGCGAGGTTGTAAAAGCAGAGGTGAGCTTTCCTAGACACCTTGCCAGAGCCACCTAGGAGAATAACAGGAGGCCCTTCCCTCTCTTGTTGTGCCCACACACTCATCCTGCTGGCACCACGGAGCAGCCAAGGCTGGAGCACATCTGGAGGGGAAGACCTTTTACTGGTCCTTCATTCTGGATGGTTGAGCTGCTGCCTTTTGCTTCCCTCACTGTTCAGCAATTACTAAGGTGAAGCTGCCTAGAGCCAGGAATGGAGGTGATAACCATGTCAAGTCTTAATTCCAGAAGTAACAGAGCTCCGTGTTTCTCCTGTCTTTCACATTTCACTTTGCACTACACAGGGCACTGCATTTTCTCTAAGCAGAGGATTCAAGCAGAGTGTTAAAAAGAAGAGAAAGCAGCAGCCAGTCAGTCGTTGCAATGGGAGATGCATTTCCCATGCTTCAGCATTTTGCAACTTTTAAAGCGGGACGTTTCAGCGGGAGCAGTTTCAGAACTGCTACAGAAGAGAAGGACTTTGGGCTGGCAAAAGCATTTTTTGTCCCAGGCAAAGCCTGCAGCAGAAAATGTCAGGGCGGGCACCTTACCTGCATCAGGAGTCGAAGAGGTTTTCCATCCTGCTGCTCGAGGACTCTGAACTTCACACCAGCTGAAAAGAAACAAGACAAGGAAAATGAATCCCCGCTGGGAGAAAAGCCCATGCCATTCGCTGCCCAGCCCTGGTGGCTGAGAGGTGATTTCCTCGAAAGGCAGTCCCCAACCTTTCTTGGATTGTGAGCCCTTACACATTTTCAGTGGGAAGCAGAGATTCTCTCTAGGGTGGGTTTAAGTGTAATGACAAACGATGTGTTTCTCTCAGCTCCATTAAAAGCACCCCTCCGTCCTCCAGCTGGGAAACGCTGCGCTAAAGCAAGCACAAAGCCTAGAAATCAGGCAGCCAGACCCGATGATGACAAAGGGACTGGAAAAATCTTTCTCTTTTCTCAAGCTTCCATCAGAACGGGGACCCCACGCTAGCAGCAGGCAGAGAACTCCCCTTTAATTTGTGCTCACATGGATACTGCACTTGTGCGAATCTCTGCCTCTCTCAGAGGAAGGGAGGAAAGCGGCCGCCCCGGGGGCATTAGAGACATTTCAAAGCAATCACTGCCTATTAATCCCAGCATTCATATGTTTTTGACACGTTGCTAACCCCATCAAACCTGCCACTTCTATATTTCCTCTTGGGCTCGCTACATTCCCAATACTTTAAAGACAAATAGGAAAGGTTTTGGATTGCAATGGTGACGTACTACGCGTGAACATTTAATGCGATGTTTCAAACAAAGGTACCAAGGCATTTTTCTTTGAGAGATCTCGAATCACTTCACATAAATAAAACCAATCCATCTTCTGCAAACCTGCACCAAGCCAAGTGTGCCCCTATTACTCCTTTCTACAAGTAAGAAAAAGAGGGAAGAGTCGTGGAGTGAGCTGCCACAGACCAAAAGGTGACTCAGGAGCTCAAACAGAAATAAAACTCTTCATGTGTGTAAGCCCCATCACTATAGTATCTGTGTGACTCTCATATTCTTTAAAAAAAACAAAACATTTTCTCTTTGAAATAATCTGTATTAATTAAGTTACACAGTTTACTCCTCCTGGGAGAGAACACTCTTGTCTAGCAAACAGCTCTGGTTTAAAGTGTCTCCCCAAATAATAAAGTCTTTTTTTGTATAAGACAGGAAGGGTTATATTGAAACATGGGCTTCCCCAAGAGCTTCAAAGAGATGTTTGAGTACCCTGGGTCTCAGTAAGAAAATGTGCTGGACCACAAAAAGCATCCAGTGTGATTCACTGAGCTTTGGCTAAGAGGAAGCGTCTGAGCCATTCCAGGAACTACTTCTGGGGCAGGCAATTTGTCAGAGAGAGACAGAAACCAGTGGGCACTGAGGCTTCAGGTATGTGGTTGAACACTCTGGAGCCTTATCCTGGGATCAGCCCTTTAGAACAGAAAATGCTGCTTCTGTAGGTCATGGCCACACACTTCCCTTGTAGAGCTGCCAGCCAACACTCTCCTAATTACGTTATTTAATTGTTCAAGAGCCTTACACTTCTAGGAAAGTACATGCACAAAAAGGCTACAAATTTATTTTAGAATGACCTATAGGCTATTACAATGCTCAGGAGTCTGAGGAATTCACTTCACAGAAAAAGCAGGAGGTCTACTGCAGATGACTCGAGTGGAGAAGAACCCTAAACCATCCCGTGATTGCCAGCCAACTCCAGGGCTCGGGGTCCTGCTCCTTCTGTACTCTGGCACCATCGATGGTGCAAGAGAGGTCAGGACGTGAAGCCATTTGCTTTGTTTCACATGGCAGCTCACTCACTGCTTGTCTGTTCCAGTAATCATGGAGACACCACCACGACAGGTCCTACAGAACCACGGCAAAACTTGCCCCAAAGTTCGTGAGGTCAATATCTATGTATTGGGCCAGAGGGACAGAGAAGCATCGAGAAAAAGAACTGACCTGTGCAGGATCAAACAGTGTGTTGTGTGGGCAGAGTCTGAGACCCCCGAACTTCACTGCTACACCTTACTTCACACTCCAAATTGACGTGACAGTGAACCCACCTCAACCAAGGTGGCATCTGAGCTGACACTGGGCAGACAGAACTCTTGCAGAGAGGACATCAGCTTTGACATCTTTGCAAAAGGCTTTTTAAAGCCCAAAGTGTTTCCATTCTGATGTGTGGAAAGAAAATACAGACTTTGTTTCTGGTGCGTGGATGGATTATTCATCTACCCTGGCCCAGGCTTCATCAATACCATATTTTATCAATTCAGAAACTGAGTCAAAGAACCTCGAGGCCAGATGCCATGGCTGGATGGAGTTGAACTTAAGCCCTGTGCTAAGCACCCTTGCTGTCTGGAAAAGCTCTCCATCCATGTTGGTAGAACCATCTCCATGGCACCTGTAAAATCAGCTGCCATAACATATGCCAGAGGGTGTCTTATCCAAGTTCTGAGTCTGAAAAGGGAGGCAAAACCTAAGCAGGGAGGACATCAAGTGATGTGTACTCTCTAAAGTCCCTTGAATTCGATTCAACTGCTCCATCTGTTATCACTCCAGTGACATGTTTTTGTGCTGGGGCAGGAACACAGGCTGCAGAAGCTCTCAGAGATGCCTCTTCATCTCACAGGCAGCATGGCATCACAGTGCTCTCTGTCTTTAAGTGTTTAAGAGGAGCAAACAAAGAGCCAAGAAAGAAAGAAAGAAAGAAAGTCAGGTAACAAACTCAACTGAGCAGACAATCCTGTGCCGGGGTGGGGGATTATTACCCTGCAAAAAGCTGAATAAAACCAAGAAGCAACCCAAGACTGATGGGAGCAGATGGCCTTATCCCTCAGTGGCAACGAGATTTCCTTCCACCCCATGCCCTGCTGTTTCCTGGGTCAGTTTTCTTCAGCAGCATCTCCTCTTGTCCAAAGACAGCCCTGAAGGGTTAAGGGGTTTCTGCCAGGAAATTCATAGGAACCCGTTGAAGGGACACAAGGAAAACCACCGAGTTGGTAACGTGGCTCAGCTCTACCAGCCCAAAAATCCAGCCTGGCACCGCTCCAACAGACAAAGCTGTTATCAGTCATGTCGAGCTTCCTTTGCCTTTGATGACTAGCCTTGGTTTAGTCACGATCGAGCTCTTTCTCATATTTAAAATCCCTGCTGCACACTTTTTAAACGGAGGGGAGATAAACATTTAGACCTGCTTGATTTTAACTAGATTATCCAGAGCTGCTGACAGTTAAACCCATCGCAAAATTTACTCTGATGCCAACCATGGTTCAGAGTTACCAAAAGTGGAAAAACAATGACTGGCTTCAAAATGGTGACAGATTAGTCTCGAAAAGAGAACGATTATCTGAAATCTGCCCAGAGCTCTGAAATGAATCCAAACACATCAGCTCAGGACTTCAGTTAGTCGAGTCAGCACGGAACCGAAGCGGCTCCATTGAGTCCCAGCCACCGTAGATCCTGCCCTTTGAAACAGCACATTTTCCAAGTATTTTTGGAATTTCTGTAATCTCTCCTGTTTCTGAGCCCAAACCCCCAAGGCCAACAGCTTCTTTACCTCTCAGAAGTTTTACCTGACCCGGCACACTAGAAGTGGAATCAAAAGATGAACTCGTTTATATGGTGCTTGTTTGGATGTCACTTTTAGCTGCCACAGGCTTTGTAAAGCTGCTCCTGATTCTCCTTCAGCATCTCATTTCTTTCCATTGACATCCTCGTCCCGCTCCTTGCGGTAATTAGTTACAAGTACAGACAATTGCACAACTCCAGCCGTGGGTTCTTTCCTGCCTCCCCTGTGTCGGTCTATTTGGAAGCACTCACTGCCCAAAAATTAAATGCATAATGGAAACTCCTTCAACTTCTGCGTGTGCAGCACTGAAGGACTTACCGGCCAGTCTGTAGGATCTGCAGAGCCGAAGAAGGATCGAGTAAAAAGGCAGGGAGTCAATCAGGTCAACCAGCAAGTGTATCAGGCCTTGCACAATCACCACCAGCAAACGGAGCTACAGAGAAACAGTTCAATAAGAAAATCTTAGAGAAACAGGAGATGCAATACTTGGAAATTGATGAACCCATCTGCAATCTGACATGAGGGTGTGCTAAACTAAAGCCTCTCAAGGTCGGTGTGATGTCTAGAAGTGTTGGCATCCAGACCCTGCGTGAGGTTCCTTGACAATCTTAGCTCAAGGGTGCAACTGAGATGTAGCTCCTGGACCTGCCAGGATACGAGAGCGATTCCACTTTCAGCCTCCATGGTCAAAAAGGGAGAATTTGGGCTTCCATTTCTAGTGAGCTCCATGACTGTCTATCAGTGAATGTAAATTTTTCTTTCTCCAGCAGTGAAGTAATTTATTTCTGCCTGGAGAAACCCCAAGTAGAGCATCTAAGCGAGAGCAAAGTGGTCAGAAATGAGCTTTGTGCTCAGTGTTTTCTGTCCCCTGATTAAAGCACCTCCTTTTGTCAGGCTGCGTTTATTTTTGCCACCAAGCTCATCTGAAAAGAGAGGGCTCAAAAAGAGAGGGCTGAAACCATGTGATGGCCACTATCTGCAGAAAACTTTGCTGCAGGCAGCCCCAGAGAGGACTGGTCATACTGGGGGAAGGAAAGAAAACTAAACAAGTCCAACCCTCTGAGCAAAGCCCGTCTGAAAGCATTTAACACAGCAAATTTGTTGCCTGAAAAAAGAGTTTTGGATCAAACTAGAGGGGCCATCACCCCAGGCGTGGGATGGAAAGATGAAAAAAACCCGATTTCCGAGTGAAAGAGAGGGGAACAGCTTGTGCTGCTGACTGGGATTTGCTGGGAATTCCCTTTGGAGAAACAAAAACACGTATCCTGAATTCCACTTGCTCGGCCTGGACAGGCTGTGTGAGACAAATTCATATTTTCTTTGTGGATGACAATAAATGACTAGGAAACTTTCTTTTAGTATCTCAGAAGACGGTATATGAATAACTTCAAGGGTTAAATCTTACCAGGGTAAACACCAAATAATACAGCGCAGTCGTAGGCAGGAGGAACAGCAGAATCGTAAATAGCAAAGTGCCAATAAATAACTAGGGAAAAAAAAAGAAACACAATCATTAGCAGAGCAATGGCAAAATAAAGTAAAATAATAATAATTAAAAAAAAAAGCATAGGAAACTGTGAGACAATGAAAGTTTGCTAGACTCCTTAACATGTTTTTTCACTCCTTATGTGAATAATACTGTTACTTTGAATATTTCCAGTACTTCTTCTCTCACAGGGCCTTTTTAGAAGGTTCCTTATTATAGGAGTATCTTTGGAAAGAAAAATAAGCTGGATCCCAACAGCATTTTTTCCTTTAGAGACAATCCCATCCCCACAAGTTGTAAAGCTGTTGGTCAGTTTTTACCAGGAAAAGGTGGAAGGGTACAAAGAAGTAGAAATTTGGTAGGGAATTTTGTAGCGAATCGAGAAGTATTATTATTCCTCCTTGTTTTAGCAGAACTAGCAACTGGGGAAAAGCTGACAAAATCTGGTTGATAAACATTCCCAGCAGCAGCAGGTGACTGGTCAGTCCAGCCACCGGACTTCTACCTCATGCTCACTGGGAAACTGGCTGAGAGAAAGAAGTTGGAGTCACTGGGGCAGGGGAAGCAATAGTCAGAGAATGAAGAAGAAAAATCCATAGGGAAGCAGGTGTCATTAGCTCCACTGCCCACAGAAAAAGTTATTTTTATTCTGGGCCAGGCCAGTTGGCGTAAGCCTAAATAATTCCAACTGGGAGAAATGCAGATTTATGACAAACAGGCATCTGACTCTTCAGTTTTCAGTCACCGCTTCCAGAACGCAGGGGAAGACGGGGCACTGCCATTTCTGCCAAGAGAGATCATGGCCGTGGTGTGTTATGAAAGAAAATAACCCAGACAGTCCTGTCAGGGGTGGATCAACATCCCACCTTTCCCCACGTAACCAGAAATAGATCGTAACCCAACTCGTTCTCTTTGCAGTAGTTGTTTCTCCCTCCTCTGTCACTCCACTGCACTTGCTTAATGTCTCCAAAAGTCGTTTAAGGTCTGTTTTGAATGTCTCTTCCCACCCAGGCCAACGACATAATTCCCACTGGTCTCCGGAGCAGCAGGATGAAGCCTGAAGTGCCAAACCAATTCTCCTCAAAGTACACAGTGACTGAGGCCTGACGCAAATCGTCTTCCTGGCACACAGGCACTTACTTTTCCATCACCAAAGAAACCCCAAACCAGCTCCTCCACCGTGGTGCGAGAAGCTGAAGGTTGCAATGGAGAGCCTTGGAAGTTACTGAATATTATGGTATTATTTTAGTGATGTTTGCAACTGCCAGCGTGGAGCGGCTCGGGCTGGGCTGAACTTCTGAGTGGCATTTCAGAAATGAAAAAGAACTTGCAGCATTTGACAAAAAACTGCCTCTGCCGCTTGAGCAAGAGCGTGTGGGCCGGGCTCCAGCACAACGTGAATGAAACAGGGCCTTTTAATAGAAATGCTGGCACGGCTGTTACTGTGGCAACACTGCTGGGCACCGCTTTTTCCATCGCCTCCCTCCTCCATCCCCGCTCCCCGGCTCCAGGAGCAGCCAGCATCTGTGGCACCCACCGGAGAAGCTCAGCGGGGCGCCTCGGAGGTGCTCAGGGCTTGCCAGAATTAAGTCCCCTCTGACAGAGAAGCGAAGGGGTGAATTTGGAAGCGAAGAATCTGGAGTGAGCTGACTTGCCACTGCCTTCCCAATTTCCTCTTCTATGGAGGTAAAAGGATATCTGCTCCTGGGCGTGGGAGGGAAAGCTCTCTGCAAGTCAACTGCAGAACTGCATCTCCTGTGTCAAGTCCAAAACATCACCTGGAACCAAACCCTTCCATTTCTGATCTAAATTTCAGTTTGTCTATTACCACGGAAAATTTTTAACTTAAAATCAAACATCCAAGAGCCATGGATGCAGACAGCTGCACCATGACTTGTTCTGACCACCACAAAGCCTCCCATGGCTTCTGTCTCAATATTAGCTGAATGTTATGGCTGGACACGATGATCTTAAAGGTCCCATCCAACCTAGGTGATTCTATGATTCTAGATGATTCCGTGAAGCAGGATAGGATGGTATTGCCCATGGGGAGCATCCTGCAGAGAGCCCTGAGCCCTGCAGCACTACCTGGTCCAAGTCATAGGAACAGGAATCCACCCGCTGCCGGAGGACGTTCCACTTCTTCCCACGGAACAAGCGCCAGAGAGATGACAGGCCGTAAATCTTGAGGCAGTAGAGCCTGGGCAAAGAGAAAACGTTGTGCATCAGAACTGTGAGCTCCCAAGTTTCAACACAAACCAGCTGTCATCATTGCACCTCTGCGCCCACTCGCTCCCTGACGCCGCACAACTCCGGGTGGCAAAAGAAATCAGCCCAGGAATGACGCAGAGAAAATACTAATTGCTGGGTTAAGTGTATTTGGGCTGGTCCCCGGCACGGGCAAAGCTGGCAACTGCAGACAGCTCTGGACCACTGGAGGGCAATGGCCATGCCATGCCATGCTCTTGATTTCTGCTCCTGTGGATGAAGGGTCTGGCACACGGGATGTGGCAAGTGCTACCGGAGGGTGGCCCCTACAAGCAGCAGCCATTGCCAGCCCCATGCCACCACCATGCCTGTTGGAGTGGAGCCAGAGGAGGCCACAGAGATGCTGGGGGGGCTGGAGCCCCTCTGCTGGGAGGACAGGCTGAGAGAGTTGGGGAGGTTCAGCCTGGAGAAAAGAAGGATCCGGGGAGACCTTCCAGCCCCTTCCAGTCCCTAAAGAAGGGGGGCTCCAGGAAAGCTGGGGAGGGACTCTGGA